>JAMKCH010080444.1:0-45505 GCA_023653785.1 Ophioderma brevispina | reverse complement strand
GGATTATTAAAGTCTCGTAAGAGTTCTCTGAGAGCATGGTTCCATTTTGTAGCCAGATACGTTTACCATAATATCGAATTGATACAAAATTGCCAAAAATAACGGTAGAAGAATGTTCCATTATGCGGTAATCAATCACATGTCAATGATTGTATTGTCAATTTTAGATAAATATCCAGGTTTTAAAGTAACATTTCCAGCCTTGCACATGAAACTTCGCCTTTGAAGCTATGTGATATTTCGTTCACTGATCCGCTAAATCTTTTCAGTTTCTGAAAACGTATGTGACTTATCCGCAAATGTTTGTTAGTTGAATGATGGACGGTGACTCAGGCTACAAACATAATTAATGAACACATATGCGTGCCGTGTGAAGACCAGTTGAATCATTGGTACGACTCTCCGATCGGGGCTTCTTCAACCAGGGAGGCATACCGTAACAGTCAAAATTTTCGAAAGGTTGAATCTATTCATAGGAAAACCCACAATTTATTACAACCATGCAAGTCAAATATGGTACTAGTATAAAGGTTAAACCTTCAGGTTTGCCATAAAAATGTCGGCTTATGATAAAATATTTGAAGGATGATTAGAAGGAAATAGGTTCGAAACTATTACTTGTCAAACTGTAGCTAGGTCGATCAAAGGCCAAAGAGATAAAAACTGGATACGGAACTATGCAGTAACTCTCTGAAACTTCACTCATAGATTCCGATTTTGACCGGCGGAAAGTAGCCATCAATGCCCGCATCAATGATAGATGGGTTTATTTGCTACACCTATTCTTACGATTGGCACATGTGGGGAATGTATGCAGCTTCTCCACATGTAAATACAAATTACCACGGATTCAACACCTGTCGTTTCCTCAAAATATTCCTGCGTCCACGCACTTCATTTATGAGCAGCCCTCAATCGGCGGAATGTCCTACACAGTTTTCTAATGGCCCTGGTAATGTATGGCACGCTCCACGATCAAATCATGTCGATTTCCGCGCTGTTGTATCGATTTTTCCTCGCCCTATGTCGAGTGTGCAGCGTTATATGTCGAAGTTTAAGCGCTATCTGTCCGTTTGCCCTCTATACACCGAGTTTTGCTCTCTATATGGTGAGTTTTGAACATAAATCATGTCCCATTTTTCCTTATGTCCGAAAAAAATCATTGGCCGATTGTTCAAATCTCGACATGATGTTTCTCAACTGAGGAAAACTCGACATATTTTTTTCTCACATGCGCCAACCGCATGATTTTTTTTTTCTTTAACGACATGAGGAAAACTGGACATTATTTAGGTCAACCACCATATAGAGAAGCAAACAGCGATGTAAGAGGGCAACTGGACAGATGCGCTGTAACTCGACATATAACGCTGCACACTCGACATATGGGGGGGAAAACTCGATACACAGCGGCGTGAAAACTCGACATTATTTTTGGTGTATGTGTAAAAAATCATACCGTCCGAGTTTGTTTTCCTCATGTTGAGAAACAATCATGTCGAGATTGTGCTCCATGTTGAGAAAAAAATCATGTCGAGTTGCTCATGTTGAGAAAAAAAATCATGTCCCAGTTTTGCACTGTTGCCAAAAATCAGTCTAGTTTTTTAAAACTCGGAATGAGTTATTCTGGACCTGATTTATTCTGGACATGATTTATGAACTCGGCATACAAGAGTTCAAACTGGATAGGCAGCGCTTTAAACTCGACATATAGCGGGGTTAACTCGATATACAGCGCATGAAAATCGACATGCCGAAGGAAAACTCGCCATGATTTTGATACGTGGAGCGTGCCATATGTAAGGAAAGAAATCCCTCACTTTACGTGTCATGCCGCGCCAGATACGTTACATGTACCTACCTCTCTCTTCGCTCTTGTAAAACGCTGGGATACATAAAGTCGAATAACTACCATGCTTTAGTATGAATGGTAATACCTGATAAGATATCAAGATTAAGTCGGTAAGGCATAAAAAATATGTTTTGTTTGGCGTAACGGAGACAAATATCAGGGTCGGTCGGTCAGATTTTTTTTTATTATCATTTTGTGTTTAGATCTTCTCAATGTTTTACTCTAAAATGAATACAAGATGCTACTATTTAAAGCTTTTTTGAATGACATATCAAAGATCTTTATTTACTTGTTTGTATGCTCTGGTTGTTTTGTTTTGTTATTTTTCGTCTTGTGTTGGTAAAAAAAATATTTTTTATTGTGGATGAAAATAATGTCGGTCTGCAGAATATTTGTTTTATTTTATGCTAGTGCATAAAAACTTTTGAGTCGGCATTTTTTTTAGGGGTCGGTCGGTTTTACGCCAAACACATTTTTTTATGCCTAAAGACATGTACGTTTTATTAGAACGGCCACGATTAAGAAAAAGGGCAGCCAGATAATTACCCAGATACGTTACTTAAGGGTAGTGTCAACCATAGTGGCCTTTTGTTTTCACACGAATTTCGGATTTTGCACCATTTTAAACATCAACCTGTGTTCTATCGTTACCAACAAAGGTTATCCCACTGCAGACAATCCTGACTGTATTTTTTGCCGATTAAACAACTATTTGACCATTTAAAGTCCCAAAAACCGCATGGTCTAACGTCGGGAAGTAAGCACATTTTACGCCCGTCAGTCGCAAGGCGCAGTATCGCGTCGCCCGGTGAATTTTTACTGCGTAATGAGCGTGTCTGTTTAATGTATTTTTACGCGAACGCATCTTGGAAAAACCAAATAATAATTTGACAATGTAAACAAAGCGTAATTTATACCAGATGAAATTTCAATTTCTTCTGATTTCTGGAATTAGGACAAAGGATGTTTGATTCAATAGTGCATAAAGACGTATTTCCATCACTTACCCCAACATAGTAAATTTGGAAGTTCAAGATAAGTTTTTGAGACAGGAGACGCTGAAATGGCGTGAAAAGTCCCTTTTTTTATAAAACACTGATTTTCTCAATGTTCAATTTTTCGCAAAATTTGGCAAATTTTCAGACAAGATAATCCAAAATACGAAGTAAAAGTAAGATTTAACTTTCCCTACGATAGCAGTCGGTCTTCTCTATGGACGGTTTTCTCATTTTTCTTTTTCGATTCTAACTAAGATATTCTCCAACTCTATCTCAAAATTTGGAAAAGAAAGGTAAAAATCACACTTTTTTGACTTTTCCCTTAATTTCGAAAAGTAAGCTCTATTTTAAGAAATGACAAAAAAAAAAACGTCCTAGAGAAAAAAAAACAGCAATTTGCTGTTTCTCAAAAATAACATAAGAAGTCATAAAATCTAAATTGTTTTTGTTATCTTCTGAAAACTTGGGGCGAAAAGAAATCATGTTCTTTAGTATTTTTCTAAAAATACGGAAAGTTTTACCTTAATCTGATGCCACCATCGGTTCATCATCCCTTTTCTTTCTAGAAATGTATACGTTTACACAATCATCAAATATTTGCAAAGTTCCAAACCAAATAGATACGCAGAAACTCATGGTTGACACTGTCCTTAAGGGTTTTTGGGTCAATATACTTCCGCCATAATTTCCTTTCAAACTTCGCATAATACGGTGTCCCCATCGATATGATCGAAAAATTCAAGAAAAAACATCGGGGGGGTCACCGATGTCACTTTTGATTTAAAACCATTAAAAATACACATTTTTCGCCAAATTACTACTAAGTCTATGGAAAAATAATTTTTTCGAGGACATTTTTGGTTATAGCTAAAAATTTAGCCATAAATTTGTTGTGATTTTTTTTATATAAGTTGCGCACTCATGTCAGCTTTCTAATAAAACAAAAAAATCATGGGGTCACCGAGTACCCTTTTGAGATATTCATGCGAAAATCCTTATTTTTCTTGAAAAAATGAACCCTTGCGACATCTTAGTGCGCACAGCTCCGACAAAAAACGCAGAATAATACGCAACGTGTTGAGCGCGTGTCTCTGAGTGTTGCGTGACCAGCGAGTATCGATTCTTTCGATTTAGGCCTATAACATTCGCTTTCACCTTTTTTATCTTTTATGTTCTGAATCGTGTTATCATACTTTTTGTTAAATCCTATATTCTGCAGTTTGTGACAGGAGAGGCGGCATCAGTCCCGGTTTAGACCTATTCTATTATATTAGGGTTTTTGATAGATTTTGTCTTAAAAGACCGACATGTCAATGAGGATTCTTCACCTGGTCTCTCGAATTTAACAGGAATTTTCAAATTTTCAAATAAATAACTATATGGGAAAGGCAACACTATTCGGAGGGCCCACTGTCCCCACAAATAAGCAGCAAAATTTTTTCCAGCAGAAATGAATACCGAACCCAATTCGGAACATTGGGTAAGCTAAGAGCTTTTACTCTATCTGATTATAAAGTACGAATTAGGCCTACCAAAAATAATAAAAATAATGCATAGGCACCATTTGCGCAGTTTAAGCATAGTGAGGTGTCGTATCGGGCTTGACTCGCATATATCTACATATTACGCATTGAACTAATCAATACCGTATATATTATTTTTCAAAAAGTGAAAGCACCAGAAATTATGTTGTGGAGGAAATGGGGGACTAACAATAATCACGAAATTCATGTAAATTTTGGTATTTTTACTTTTTGGTATTTTTACTTAAGGACCCCAATGGAATTAAGCTTTTGTTTATACAAAGGCTTTTTGGTTTATCCTTAGTACTCAATTTCCGGTTGTATATCAATCCTCCATTCTTGCCGATTTAATTCTGATCTAATGTTTTACAATGATTTATATGTATATATTTTTGCTTTTAATGTAATGTGTGCAATATTATTTTGTATCTTTTGATGAGTACTGAATAAAATGAAATGAAATACTGCTGAGACTAAAGGGACAGCCACAAGTCTCTGTTCGAGACAAATGTGCGACAACGCTCTAATGGGGAGGGCCAGTTTCCCCTCCCCCATTACTCACTGCCTCCAGGATGCCAGGGAGAAACACAATGAAGAAACCAGTGTTGAACAAAGGACAATAAAGGAAAGGATGGTTCATGTTCAAAGGTCCCATGCATCCACCCTAATCGCGCGCTCGTGCGTAAAGAATGTTTTTATTTTGCGTAAAAAACTCTTGCTACGCGGGATGTGCGCTCTTGTTTGTTAAGCGCAGGCAATCGACGCTTCAGGCTCCGGCTACGGAAGACATTTCGGAAGATATTGAGGCTTGGAACGATGCCAAAAGTTGATATATGACCCAAACTCCTTAAGTGTTAACGTTAGGCAATATACTAAAATCGGATATTTTTTAAGATCACCCATACATTGTTCCGTGTTCTGAAAATACTAAAGTTTACGATTTTTAATGATTTTCAGGAATTCATTAATGTAGATATTTGGTCATTTTGGAGACCAAACCTGAACGCGTTATCGGAGAATGGCCCAAAATCAAATATTGTCCCACAGGGTCCGTTTGGCGGCCACCTAGAATCTAAACAGAACAGTCATATAAAGTGCTCTGATTTAGTTGAAAAGTATCTCAAATGATTCGTCTCATCATAAGGAATAAGAAAATATGAAAATGAAAAAATATCCAAGGTTCCACCAAAGATCTTTGGTTCCACACAACATTGACTTGAATGGACGGCAACGGGGGACGGCATTACAGGAGAGCTCTTTGATTCTTTTGTTCATAACCAATTGATTAAAATAGACAGGACCCGGACATGACCTCTATTAAAGTATTACTATTTAAACGATGCATTTATATGCCCGCGCATTAAAGGCACTATCGGTGATTTACTAAATCCGAAAATCAAACAAATCATCAAAAATCAGATTTTTGTATGGCTGTAACAACTTAACAAGCATAGGTATCCTAACACACCCTGCAAGTGACAAGACTGAAAACAACCTAATAAGGACAAACTCAGATATTTTAGTCATTGCTGTACAGACACTAACTACAATCTTCGAACATATCCTTCACTTATAAGCTATTTCCTGCAAAATTCAAATATTTTTGACTCTTTCGGGAGAATCAATGATAGTGCCTTTAATGCACGCGCAAACACCTGAAATCAATATATAAGAAAGTTGTTTTTTACCTAAAACAAATTGTAACAGAAAAAAATTCTAATTTGACACAGAAATAATGTATCAAAAGTCTAGAAAAATCAACAATGGGGAACATGTAAAAAATAGGGGGTAAAATCTGTACAGGGTCAAAAGTAAAAGAAGTCTAATTGTTTTGAAACCTACACCAACTTATGAGGATTGAAAAAGGGTATAGTTTGCCATTCCGGTGATTAGTTTCAGGATTACAGGCTAATTCTTTCAGTGTGCTCCGATTTTGACGAAACTGGTCTCAAATTGTTTGTCTGGTCATATCCTTTAACAAAAATGAATATTTGCTTTGCATTTGACATTTTAGTATGTAAATTAAATGGAAAGCATTAATGACTCCATAGGCTATGTAGACCATTGTTACATTTTGACCTCTAATTACATGACAAAATGGTAAAATGAGTGCAAGTATTATATCCGCTAGTCTTTTGGGACTATATGAAGAATTTGGGACCATTTTGAAAAAAATCGGGGCATTCTGAAAATGTTTACGCCAGGATGACCTTAAACCTTTATTGCCCTGTAAATATTAAACTATAACCCACAGATAGGGTAAGCTATACCTTTTTAATCCTTATGATATGGCCAAATATTAGTATAGATTTCAGTACAATTATACCTACTTTATATTTTTCCCCTGTACAAACTGTCTACCTGCAAATACTTATACTTATACTTCTAGACTTTTGATATATTATTCTCTCATCATTTAGAGAATAAAAGATAGGATTTGTTGTTTTGCCTATCTAATATCGTGTCATATTGGATTTTTTTTTTTTTTTTTTTTTTTTTTTTTTTTTTTTTTTTTTTTTTTTTTTTTTTTTTTTTTTTTTTTTTTTTTTTTTTTTTTTTTTTTTTTTTTTTTTTTTTTTTTTTTTTTTTTTTTTTTTACCTTATACACGCGCGCGTAAACACTTGCGCGACGACGCACTATCTAATATCGTCTCATATAAGATAGGCAACAACCAATGATATTGCGAGTTTGCTTACTAAACCCCGCCCACTGAATAAGAATTCTTATTCAGTGGGCGTGGTTTATCATGTTAACGAGAAATTTGATTGGATTAGGTCAAAGCTCCGCCCATCCATTACTGGGTAATAGATGGATAGTGCGTGCAGCAATTACGCGGTGCAATCGAATATATGACACCCGCAGACGGTGCGTTTATACTGCGTCGTGCATTTCGCGTTGGTACGCAAATGCAATTTACGCAGCATGACGATCACCGCGCGATGACTTTGGTTCCTTGGATTGAAACATTTGTTTTCAAGAGGGGTGCAATTATTTAAATGAATGAAAAAGAATGATATAAAAATATTTTTGACAAATAAATTATGTCGATAAAAAGCGAACATTACACAATACTAAATAAGAATGAGAATAAAAGATGAGATTTTTTGTTTTGGCCATCTTAGATGGTGTCATAATGGATGGGCATCCAATATTTTATCGTGGTGGATAGCGCCATGTACGTGTCATCCATTAGTTGTTATGGTAGTTTAGGCAAGTCAAATTCGAGGTAATTTTCCTAAGGTGGCACTATTTCATCATGGACTGATATAAACATAGCTTTTCCAGCTCTGCCGTTGAGTACACTCGGGGATCCCAATTCTAATTACAAAGTCGCTTATTTTATGATAAATACGCATTTTTTAGCATTGTCGTTTGCAGGTATAGTTTACTAGGCAATTACCAACACAACTGTGCAAAGTATCAAATTTTGAAAATTGGAGGCGCTCTTCCAAAAATGTGCTGTTATTGCTTTAAGGTTACACAGGGGTCAAACTTTTAAAATGCTTCAATCATGTTGAAATGTATGCCATATTGTCCGTCTAGTCATAAGGATTCCAAAAATGTATAGTTTATACCATCCATGACCATTGGTTTTGGATTTATAGGGTAAAAATTGCTAAAATGGTAAAAAAAAGGTCAATTCATATAAATTCATATAAATTTCGTACCAGTGTGACAACTAAACACAGTAAAAACTAACGTTTATAGATTATAAATGTTTCAACGCGTTTATTTCATTTAGCCTTACCATTATTTTCTTTATTTTATAAACACTACCCGATTTTATAAATGCTACCCAAAAACGTTGCAACATGTTTAAACACAGTAAAATGTAAAAACGATGTTTTGATAACAGTTAACGCTGATTTTATATGCGTTGAAATGTTTCTTTTTAACAGCTACGTTTAATTGTAAATGCTAACTATTTGAAAATAAACGCTATCCATTTTAAGGGGAAGGAATAGTTCATTGGCGGAACACCAGCACTGTCACCTTCGGAGCCTAGTTTTAGCCGTTTTAAGATAAGCACTCCTGATATATCTCCCTCTGTGAAGGTGACTTAGTAGGAAAAATTCACCTTATGCAGTATCTCTTTGTCTAGATTAGTGTGTTCTGAGGTCTCTGGGCTTTGGACCATACTTTGGCGGGTTAAACCTGGTTTTGTGAGCGCTCAACCATTCCACTCCCTCAGAGCATATTGCTGGAGTTTCTTGTAGCTCCATCTGTCTGAATGCCTTTGAGCTTCTGCTGAGCCAGATGACATAGATGTTGTATCGGTTATAGCCTTTCCCTTTCCTTTAGGAATGCCCAAGGATGCCAGGCATTTGTTGACTGATGTAGTGCAGAAACCTCTGCTTCCTACTTCTATTGGAAAGTAGTATGTAGACCATCCTCTGCTTCCAAAGTCAGCCACTAGATCTTGGTATTTGCACTTCTTTCTTGCATATGCATTGGATAGGTTCTCCTCCATAGGGACCGTCAGCTATATGATGATCACTGTCTTTGTTTTGGTAGAAAAGATGGTGATATCTGGTCTCTTAACTGTCTCAGTGATTTTTGGAGGGAACACTATTTGTTTGTGTTCCTCATCCACCAGGAATATTCAGTCATTGGCCTTCTTCAGAATGTTGGTTGGCTGTGTCTTAGGCATTGGTAAGACTGGATTTCGATAGGTTGTACCGTCAGCTGTGCAAAAGGCTATTGTAGAGATTGAGTTCAGATTCTCAGGTGCGATGGTTTTTTCTGATTTACCTCTACGATGTACGGTGCCAGACCTGTAGAGATTGCTTTCAGTGTTTGGTCATGGCGCCAGTTGTATCTTCCACTTTGTAATGAGTAGCTAAAACCATTGAGGATGTGGAACAGTGGACAATGACGATGATGACATAAATGGCAGAAGTGTCCAAGATTGGTCTTGCCCCCACAAGCATCAGATGGGCAGGGGATTGGAAGTTGACATGAATTGCGTGTGATGTGGAAAGACACAGCAGGCTCTGGCGTCCGACATTAAAAAAAGGTTTTTCTAGGAGGTGTTGTCGACCTGCAGACGGGACTGGACTCCAGTTCAACAACTGCACTTGTTCCGACATCCGTAATAAGGTGACCAAAATGTTCCGGTGAGGCATTTCTTTGTTCTTGATGGGACCTCATGTCTTTTGATCAGCTTTTGGTTTCTTTTTGTACCAAGTCCGGCCTATCCGTCTGACCTCTAGCAATTTTTAGAATTAGATTCTGTTTCTTTATGTTCTAATTTTTTTTTTTTTTTTTTTCTTTTTATAACATTCACATGGGATTAGTATTTGTACTATTCCATGTAATTGTCTGTAGGAGGTTTGGTACTTCTCTCCTCTAGAGTACTTGTATTTAGATGGTTACTTAGTTACTGCATACATTGACGGCTGTGGTTAGCTTTTTCGTTGCAGGCCATATTTTCTGCTCATGTACAGAGCGCTGGTGGTGGTTTGCATATGCTTATACCTGCCCATTGCTTCAGTATTTTGGTGCTTTTTGGCAAGTAGCTTCCAGACTTCGACTAAGGAAATTGGGAAGTTATAGATGATGAACTCCCACCTCAGTTTGGGGTTACAATAGCATTATGTATCCATAGGTATGGACACTCAGTGACTGAATTGGTTGTTTGACGCATTTATTCAGCTTGGTGCATTACCATGCTTGATTGTTATTGTCGTCAGGTCGTATAGATCAGCTTCCCGAGCAACCGCATGGGTTGACTGTGGATGAATTAAAAAAAAAAAAAGCCACCAAAAAAATGTGCTGTCCGTCTATTTCCAGGCCGGATCGTATATGGCCATATATTGCGTTTTGTGTCCTTGCGCTATGTTCTGCGTTGGGGAAAAACCTCTTCATGGCATGAAACTTGCATGCTTGGTTTGCTTTCATTGGCTGTGGCACTTGAGGGAAAAGATGTTCACTGTATTACAAGTTCTTGGCATCCTTTCTTGACTTCCTTAGCTACGAGGGTCAGGTCATTTGCATATACTTGGCAGATGATATGATGTAAGATCCACTCATGCAGTAGTCCCGGAGGTGTGTGGGAATGGCTAGGGAGATCAAGATACAGATTGAAGACGGCCAAGAACAGGATGCAGGAGTGTGGGCAGCCTTGGAAGACTCCTATTATGCACTATCCAGTAGGTGCGCCATTTATTGTTTTGACACATATGAAACAGTATCATCGTATTTAAATATGATCTTCCTAATGTGGTATGGAACAGGATACCACTCAAAAAGCAAAATGTACAAGGTGTGTGGTACAGTACGTATGCATTTTGTAGGTCCAGCCATGTTGTCCACAAATTGGTTACCTTCTTTTGTCATTCTTGGAGCATTGAGTTCGTGCTTTGTGGTTCCACCCATCCTGTATTTTCTCCCTGAAAACCTTGAAGTGGATTGGTCGAATATAGTGTTTTCTGTAAGTAGTTGATGGTTCTTGAGCGAGATACCCATTCGAGGTTACCACTAGAATCCTTCAGTGTGGTGGGCCTAAAGCCCAGGAGGGATCACTAGTGTTTTCCTCTTTGGATATAAGGGTGGTTTCTCCCGTTCTCCATCCAGCTCACAGGTATTAAGGTAGTGCGGCTTTGTCTCATAATTGCAAATAACTTCATGTAGTTGCCGGGTGTTCTAGGGCATTTCTCAATGTTCAACATAGGTAATGGGATGCGTGGTTTACCCGGGAGCACTGGCTTTCTTCTTTCTGAAGAAAGCTGTTTAACGAGACAGACGGGTGGTTAGGTGAATGCATTGTCGGCTTGGTGGTCTCTTCATGCCTTTAGAGGGTGGTATTGTAGTTGCGCTTTCTGTCACTGTTGACTTTTGACACACCCTTCTGCAGCTGTTTTGCTGAAGAAAGGAGATCTTGTTTGTTTCTCCATTCAGTGAGACGGTTTGCGTATTTGTGTTGGATTTTGTCGGTGAAAAAGTGGCTTTGCTGCTCTTTGCTGGCAATTTCTTTTCTTGGATTTTCAGCTCTAAGTTTTCTTACTTGTTGTGATACTTTTCAATATTAAGCTGAGTGCGCCTTGTTTCCAATCTCTCAGGGCTGTTGATTGGCGCTTGGTGTTCTTTCTTCAACGACTTAGTTTTTGTTGGTGTCTGGAGCATTGCTGCTTCTTATCATTCTTTTGGAGACTGTGATTAACTCCAAATATGTCACAGGTCTCTTGTAGACACAGTGGCGTAACAGGGGGGGGGGGCAGGGGCAGGCTGCCCCTCCCCCCGTGGGGGCACTCTGCCCCCCTCTTTCCCCCCTGCAAAAGAGTGATTTACATAGCCATACTTACTACAAATGTTATATATGCTTGCCCCCCCCTGGAAGAATGTTTGATGTCTGAGGGACTGAAATTCCATGTCCCCCTTCCCCCCCCACCCACCCCCCCCCCCCTGAAAAAAAGCTTGGTAAGCCATGTGTAGAATGATTCTCCAGATTGGGTAATGGCTACTTTTTAAAAAAACAAAGCCGTTTAAATGAAAGCATCATGTTATATATAACAGGCTAAGGGAACGTTAGTAACAGTTAGCCTGTATTACAACACGTTGCAACGTTTTCGGTATAGCGTTTATAAATAAAGAAAAATAATGGGAAGGTATATGAAAATAAACGCGGTTGAACGTTTGTAAAGATAAACGTTCGTTTTTCAGTGAATACAAACAATTGCCCAACCAATTCCAATACTGCTTGCCATTCCTGCCAGGTTCTGTGTGTCTCAGCAACGACAGTCCAGGTTTCTTTGGTTTGGTATATATTTCACTGTTGTACCGACCCCATTGTTTGTAAACAAGTCTCCAAGAGAACTGGGAAATTAAAAGGGGACATGTATTAAATTACGGGGAATTAGGAATAAGAAGGAAACAATAAGATAAAATGACATTTTCAACCGCACTTCTTTATTTATTATTTTTTATTTCGTCGCCTCGGTATTACTGCCACAATTTATGTTCCGAGTCGATCTGAAAATCTAAAGGCAGGGCAGTAGAGTAAAAAAGTATAGCCAAACATTGATTCCGTCAACAATGGTGTGATTCTGTGAGCATGATTTACAGCATTATATTATCCGTTAGAGCAAGTGCCACACGTGCATAGTCACTTCATCTCACTGTAACAGGTTGATTCAACACGAACCCCCCACCATAGTTCCCCCCCAGGAGAAACAACAATCCTTGAATGGTCCATTAGAGCTAAAATAAAACGGGCACGCGTCCCCGGCCCTCCCCGACCCCATCCTACCCCAACAATATACTCTTCTCGGCAAAGACAGCGGCAAATCACCGGGAGAACCCGATGTGAGGTACAATAAACCCGATGGAACTGTCTACCTGAAACCGTCGTCAATATCACTACAACGGAAGCATTTAAAGAAGAAGAAAAAAAAAACCGACAGGCAATGTCAACCATCAGAATTCACAGAGAAAGATAAGAGAATACAGGAAACAACCAAGTAATCTAAGAGAAACCAAAGCCCTCACAAGCATCTAACTAACGTCTAGCGCATTCACTACACTCTGCGTTTTGATTCTCTACTGTCGAGGAGCGCAGGCGTACATCTGTCAAAGTCAAAAAGTGATGTTTGGTTCGTTTGAGTTGCTATATGAAAGAGTCTTGGACGACATAGTCTGAGGCCATAGACCAATGTTGCCAGGGATACGCCACCAACCTGGCACCACGCCTGTTCAATCAACATTGTATGAAGTCATTAATATTGCTATCGTTCTCAAAAAAGGATAAATAAAAATGTATTCATAATTATTGGTCAAATCAGGCGATTGGTATTGTTTATATTTCGAGCAGCCTATGCAACAAATGTATGTATCTGAAAACATCTCAAATAGTTATATTCTCAGCCTCGTTCGCAACATTGGAAAAAATCGGCAGGGGTGTTCCTCTGGAAGTAAAATCTCTTATAGCTCGCGACGGAAAACCCGGTCTGATGAGTAAAATCTTAATCAACGTTAAGTAAAAACTTTGCACAAAGCGGAGGGAGGTATAGAATTAAACTCAATTTGTGAAGAATTCTCAGTCTCAAACATATATACCCAATATCATGTAAGAACATGTATACGACATGTAGTGCCAGTACTCGGTTGTCTTCCTAATAGTCTATTACGAAGTTTTTCTTAGCCTCTGTTAATTTCTTATTACATGAAAACACCTGCCAATACACAAGTACCATTTTTAATGATGGCATATATGGGGTGGGAATATGTTGTGAACAGTAATATGAACCAAAGATACAATTAAAGCAATTTAACAAATGAACTAAATCAGGCATACCTCTGCAAACATCTAAACGGGTGGCAGTGACCAACGGAGAACTGAAAGTTAGTAGACGTCCTTCAAGGGTAGCGGTGTTGACGCAATGATGTGTATTTTTTGAAACGCAAAAGAGGGCCGTGATTTCAATAATTTCATTAGATTTCTCATCGAAGATTAAAGCGAATAGTCTTTATTTTAAGTTTAAATCATAAGTTTGCTTTAGGAATAAGATCTTGGACCAGGTAAATGAGTTTTACCTTTATATACCCCTCTAGCAAATTAGCACAGTGACATTGCAGTTCGATAACCGCTAGCCTCAGATTATTATGAGATATTATATGAACAATCTCCGTAAAAAAAAATGTTGCCCTCTTTATGGTAAACAACTCGGACTATTCAATTTGCATCACACCGATCACAATCTAGTTTTCAGTATGATTGTAGTGCTTTTACCCGTCCCGAATTCTCCACTGAATGACTTACATGCAGTAAATTTTTGGAGAAAATTACAATTTCCTTTTTCTTTTGAGGGGCGCTTTAAGCTAAGCATGCGACTTTGCAATATATTCACTGAAGTTCCTTTCCTTCACGATGATTCAAAAACTTTTTGACATTTTAACATGAAGAAAATCCCTTCGAGTAATCGAGTCTAATAAACAGGGGAATGGTAAGCGTCGTCCGACTTAGATTCTTATTTTTTTCCTAAAGGTTAGGTGAGGGTGGCCATGGCTCCTGAAATTCTCAACCACTAACTCCGTAAATTTTACGAACATTGAATCAAGATCTAGGGACGACGATAGAATGAATGACACTTTCAAATATACCCCGTCGGACGCTTCCGGACCTCATTAAAACTGAATAGGGCATACAAAGGGTGTGTCCTCAATATTATTTTTTTATTTCGTGATTAAAATACTAGTATATGTGGTAAAGAAATGTCCTGCTACAAAAACATGTCTATGACGTAGAGACTTTGACGCCGAGGGTCGGGAAGAAGAGAAGTCATACAAATAGACGCTACAAGATGTATCGACGGACGACGGACGACGATTTTTATGCCAAAAACCTCGTAAGGAGGTCCCCACTCAAATCTAAAACTCAATATAGCACATTTTTGAAGATCGCACGCCCAATTTTTTCAAAAAAATTTGAATTTTACAACGTTGATTGGTAACTGGCTATTAAACCATGCCTGTGAATGGTTTAAGTTAAGCTCGAATTCTGTTGTCTCACAAGAAGAAATTTTGTAATTAGAAAATTATTACGCGGGATCCCCGATAATAATCACGGGCTGCTGACCCGGCCTTCCAATGTGAATATAGCCGGGAAATAGCGCCGTGTAACGTGTCACGCTCATCCATTAGTTGTTTTATTGGTTCAGGCAAATCACGTTAGAGGTTATTTTTCTACGAGTGGCACACGACGGACATAAACGTAGCATTTCCAGCTCCTGCCGTTAAGTCCAATCTGGGATCTCCAAATTCTAATTACAAAATCGCTCTTAATTTATGATAATACGCATTTTTTAAATCATTCTCGTTCGCAGGTAATATATAGTTTTCCTAGACAATGAGTGGAGGGGCCTATGTAAAATTTGGTGAACTTCATGTTAATTGTTGGCAACCACTCTAAACGTATATACTGGGTCGACTATTCAGAAACGATGCGTTGCCATTTTTTTTTTTTCGGTTTGACCTTTAGTGACGTTGACACCAGGTCAAAGTCAAAATGGTCATACAATTCGTCCAAAGTAATCTCGAACCTTGGTTTTTTAAAACAAAAAAACCAAAATGTGGCAAATTTCACAAGGAATATTGTATATGATTTATTTTTGTTCTTTGACGACCTTTCGGTTTTCTTGTAATATGTAAATAACCTAATTAGAGACAATAATTCATAAAATTGGCCTTTATGCAGGCCCGTCCTGTCCAAAGCAAGAGTTAGCCTAGTCTTGCCCAAAATGTAGCATCTTTAAACACTCTCTCTGCCCTAAATGTAGAATGAACCCTACACAATCCCCATTATTTTTGCGATTAGCCTAATACCCATGGGTAAGTAAAGTAAAATTAAGTTGTTTTGTAAAAATAATGCAAGAGAAATGAATTCGATGTAGTTCTATACCAAATCCTGGAACGAATCGTCGTTATTATCATGAAATAACCACGATTGCACTTAGAGACAAAAGATGTACCTATTATTATCTCAACTAGTCATATGAATGTTTTTTCATTATTCGGCCCATCCAGAGACCCTGATAGGTTCCCCCCCCCCCCCCCCCCCCCCCCCCCCCCCCCCCCCCCCCCCCCTCGTTCTAAAGCAAGATCAAGTTACACCACCTATCGACCGCGGCCGGGTGGTCTCAGGTTTTGGTTTGGGACGTGCCCCCGGAGTAGGTCCCATAGCTAATACCATTTTTGGCCACAAAGGGACCCATAGCTTCAAGATGCAAATGTTGTGACCACCCAATTTATGCAAATTTATTTGCCCTTTTTTTTTTTCCTTAAATGTGGACAATTTTTACTTCAGAGTGAGAAAATTTGACTAATTTCCCAACATTTTCTCAGAAAAAAATTGGGGTTTCGATTGAAAAATATTGAAACACCGACCCATGTCATACCAAATTGGCATTAAAAAAGGGGACATTGAAATAAATACCAAAGGCTAAAAATTAACGATGTCTGTGCACAGTCCCCGTATGTCATTGTGTTGAGAATCCCCCTGCATATACCCACCCCATGCATCACAGCTGCTATAAATGACCATTTGTTGGTAAACAAAATTCTGTTACACAGAATATCCGCTACGTCCAAAATCGTACACTCATTGTAAGTCCCGGATCAAGTGTGAAAGTACACCATTTTTGGGTAAGATTTCAGTGGTTTTTGCTACCCTTTTTTACGTATGTATCGTGGCACAATTTGAAAATATACCCTTTTTAACGTGTTTCTTCCTTTTC
The DNA here is from genome assembly GCA_023653785.1 of Ophioderma brevispina. Lineage (NCBI taxonomy): Eukaryota > Metazoa > Echinodermata > Ophiuroidea > Amphilepidida > Ophiodermatidae > Ophioderma > Ophioderma brevispina. The sequence goes on along the minus strand of JAMKCH010080444.1, from coordinate 28,901 downwards.
TTGGGTGTCGCACAATGATAATCCCTTATCAATGAACATGACCACACGCCCCGGGCCCTGGATTGAGACTAATTAAAAAACTCACTGAGAACTGAAACATAACTTAGTAACTCTTAACTGTTGTCGTTGTAGTGCGAATCGTGGTTGGTTTCAGCGGTTATAACAACAATTCATTCCATAAGATTTTGTTTTAACACTCACACTCGTCCTTTAACAACCACCCCCCCCCCCCCACTAGTGAACTTCGTTCCGATGATCGCTAAAATGCCAAAAGCTTTTCGAAAAAGCTTATGGGCTCGTTCTCCTCATCTTTTCTGGTCACTTTAGCGAAAAAATGTGAAGGTAGCACTTCCCCCCCGTGGTTAGGGTATAGCCTTAAAAGTCGAAGGGTGGGGGGAGGGTTTGCAACCTACAGAATTTTATTGTAAATTTTTTAAAATATTGGGATGCCCAGTATGTGCTCTAACTCTATGTTTAGGTACAACTAGTCATTTGGCATCATTTAGAGCTGAAAGCCGCATGAAACTCCGATATTCCTACGATTTTTAGCGCAAAATTGGAAATGCCATTTTGTCGGAACAGTGACTTTATGTGTCATTGTGACGCATACTAGGTATGTTTGTACTTGTTGTGGTATCCAGGGAAGAGAAGGACTCCTAACTATCCCCGGGTATCAACATATCAGATCGGATGCTTTATTACGAATTATCGAGGGGGTGGTGGTAACCCCCCCCCCCTTGGTAAACCGTGGTCTAACAGACAAAAGCTTGTAAGACAGGGATATAACTCCTCAACCATTTTCTCTTGTACATTTCATGAAACAACTTGGTTTCCTTAGCCATGGGCATTCATAGCAAGGTATAATGGGGTTTGTGTAGGGTTTCACTATACATTGTGCCAAAAACATGAGGCCTAATTCTTACTTTGGACAGGACTTCCCCAACGAATGGGGTCCTGAATAGGCAAATTTATGCAATTATTGTCTCTACTTACTTATTTGCATATAACAAGAAACAAAAGCTCAAGTAACAAATAAATATCATATACAATATTCCTTGTGAAAATTTGCCACTTTTTGCTCCAAGGTCGATATACTTGGACGATGTATGACCATTTGACCTTTGACCTCGTGTCAGGGCACTAAGGTCCACGGAAAAAATTGCAACATCGTTTTTTTTTCCTGAATAGTCAGACCAGTATAATACATTATAATGGTTGCCACAATTAACTGAATTCATAAATCCCTCTCGGGAGAACATAGGCCCCTTCCACTATCACCAACGTAACTGGTGCCAAAATATCAAATTTTTGAAAATTGGGGGCTCTTTTCAAAAATATGGCCATTATTGCTTTAAGACGGAGACTGATAGACTGGACGAAGTATCAGGCCTTGATAAAGCTTGTGCTAACTTACTTCCTTCACAAATTAAAAACCTATTTTTTACCAAAAATCTAGTCCCATACGAAAGAGCGACCTTTTTTTTAGAAAATAACTGAAATGTCACCCTCAATTTATTTCATAATAACAGATGGAGAGTCGCGGTAAATCAAGCGAGCATGCAAGGAAGCTAATGAGAATCGGTCTTGGTCACGTCGACATACTTCGAATCTGATTTTTTGGTCAAGTTGAGTTAATAGTTGCGTCTGGTGTGCATTTTATGTACTCTCTTTACTCGTTAATTGTACCCAAATATTAAAATGAAATTGCCTCTCCTACCCAAAATAGCCCCTGTCGATTACCACCATTTGTAGATACTAGCGGGCTCCCGCTATTGAGTGAACTGAAGCGTCACACACAATGGCAAGACCACCGCAACCACACCGTAATGCGTTTCCGTGTTAAACCATTTTTTCTCAAAAGTAGTACACACCTTGGGGTAACCCGTAGTTCCCTTCAATTACACATTTTTTCTCATAATCCTCAACTCCCGTAGAAATTTCTCGCCATCCTGCAGTTTATGAACCCCCCCCCTTCAAAACCACCACAACATCTCGTATCGTGTTTTTTCCCCGTACTATTTCAGATATCCTTAGCTTATGCCTATGAGTTCTTATTTTCTAAATGCTAAATGTCATATTTCACTGTAACTTCCACATATTTATTAGTTCGTTCTCAACTACCTCCCGTGTCGCTAAACCCGTAAATGCCCATCAGACATCCGATAAATGAAAGCGAAATGAACTGACGTGTTTTATTGTTTCTCTCTCATCCCCCCACCGTCTGCACTATTATAAATTAAAGCGCCTATTATTTTGCGTGCCGCATATAGCGTCTCACGCGTAACCCACCGCCCGTCGATATAGCGGCTCATGCGTAACCCGCCGTCACAACTCGCCCCACGAATGGTTCGTAACGGTTATTTTCTTAGCAACGACCATATTTCGCTTGTATTTTTCAGGCCATTTCGAACCGGATTCGTCCGATTAGTTTAGAACCCGTCCGGTATCCTCATGCACCTTCATGTGAAGTTGGCGGCAATTTAACCAACACTGACGGAGCCTTTTTATTAAACATACATACATCCACACACCTTTTTTTAAGCCCAATTAATAGTATGATATATAAAACGGGTTTCACAAACAAGCGAATTCGTATGCGTAGCTTGGCGTGTCCCAAATACTTAAAGCAAACCAGATAAATTCCGAACGAATACGTATTCGCAGGGGACAATATTGCTACTTCGTGATCAAAAAAAATCGATAATAGGTTAGTCAGGATTTAAGGTAATCGGTGAAATTTACCTTTCTATATTTCAATGAGGATATTGTCTTTATTTAACATTTTTAATTTTGTGTTTTAATTATGTTACTGTACTATTGAAACCTCATCCTTCCGTAATTTTCCATGGGTTAAGCTTCGATTTCGATTGGTGGTAGAGTGGTTGCCATCTCTACTGATAATTATATTACCTCTACTGACCATGTATTGAAAATGCAGGATTCTGATTTATCAGTAAACGCGCCCCATTATTCTGCAAATAATGGGCTCTAATGAATTTCTTATAAAATCAAGTTGGTTTTTAGTTAATAGAATAGAAAAAGTGTTTGCCGTATCATCTATGGGCTCATAAGGTATCCTCGGCCGGAAAAACTTAAAATATTGGGCGAGGCTGCCGTCTTGCCATTATTTAGTTTTTTCCAACCTCGCCGACCAATTGATACTCCACTGCCCTTATTTATTAGTTCATTGTTTAAGGTGATTGTGTCACGATGATCCGTTCGATAGATTTTGTTAAGATTTCGTATAAATGAACATTCATCGATGTACGTCAAATCTCAAGAATAAAAATACGGGTCACCGAACTCGTTTTTGAGAAAAATCTATTAAAAAACACCTATTTTTTTAAAAATGTTTAAAATCAAACTTACCATTATTATGCCAAGTTTTTGGACATTTTTGAATATTAAAAAAATCGGTTCGATAACTTTTGTCCAAATTTTAATAAAAAAGTTGCGCACTAACAGGATCTGTCGATTACTGAAGACAAAATGTAGGGGTTCACCGACTTACTTTTTCTGTTCTTTTCGAATACGCTTTTTAGTCTTTAAATACCACGCGATATTGAGGTGTCGTAAAAACGCCGTAAGTGTCCGCATGGCAACGCATGGCAAACTCTTAAGCTGACACCGACAAAACGGCACGCAATGTGCGCATATATTGATTATGTTGTTGTGATGTTATAACTGAGAATCAATAAAAAAAAGACTCTGGTAGAAAAGGGAAGAAAAAGTTTATGGAAATGTGAGAAAGGGAAGCATGGCGTGGTCCAGATTTCGTGATTTTGAATGGCATTATTAAGGCGTGTACTCCCGAACCATAGTCCTACTTCTACAATTTTCTGAATACTGTTGTCAAAATTCGTTCCTTTTACGAAGTTTAAACGATTATTACTAAAAGTTGTCATTGGAACTTAAAAAAACACGAGCATTCGCTACGTCGTCTTTTATACCAAGTTTCGCCATGCTCTATGCTGCGCACTGGCGGCTGGGCCCACACAAATTCTGTGGATTTGGTTTTAGAGAGAAATCACAGCTAATGTAAAATAAAGCCTTAGTATATCGTTGAATAGGTTATTGAGATTGGCATACACTTCCTTCAATGTTTTTTAAAATGAGTATGAGTTCCCAGTAATGAGTCAAATCTTCACGAAAAGATAATCAACATTCCTTTTTATTTTACGGTCATTTCCTGCCGTAAGTTACCTGAATTATCCTTAATTAGTAAATTAGCGTTTCCATAAAATTACATGATTGCTGTTGGAATACTGAAAAAAATGTCTTATATCTACATGAAAGTGTACTTAAAATGTGATCTTTTTCGGATATTCCTGGATTTTACACAAGACAAAATAATAAGGATCGTCTTTTAACTTTACTGCCGGAAATTCGATAAAATGACACGTGATATTTCCTTCAACGAAACCTATATAAGATCATATTAATCATCATGTTTATGCATTTAACACTCTCTATAAGACCTAATAGGTGAAATGTTGTTGGAAAACAAAATACTCTTGCCATCTGAGATGTATTCATTAGACATTTCTGAGTCCTGACATAGAAATGATAAAGAAAACACATTTTCCGATACGACATTGAAAAAGTGTGTTGAAAAAATCAGGACATAAGCTGCTTATTTCGGAAAAAGGATATTTAGTTACTTGATGGCCCGTTTATAAGTAGCAATAAGCTTTGACTCAAGTTTGTTTATAATAATGCATTAAATTCTTTGAACAGCACATAGGCCTACTGCATGTACTTCATTGGAAACAGGTAAAGGGCCAAAGCCTGCTTGCTATCTTCGGAAGGTCGCACAGCGTACGCAAGGATGGTTTTTACGCTAGGAACGCCAAGTCACATTTTGGCAGAAATATCTGCTTGGGAACTGGTGCGCGCAGCTAACGTGACCCAATCACCTGAAATAGTGTGCACAGTATCGCTATAAAATTATATGTTTATATAAAACTAGTCATTTTCCATAATTTGGGAGCAAAACCCGAATGAAAATCCGATATTCTTACCTTTTTTGGTGCAAAATTTAATTTTGCATTTATTCTCTGATGTGTGTCTGTGGAAATGAAAAAGTTTGCTAATTTGCGAACTTTAACGTCATTGTGACGCCATAGGTATGATTGTGCTTATGTTGGGACCAATAGAAAACGGAGGACCAAAGCTATCCACTGGTACCAACATCGAAAGCATTTTGTTGCTTTATAATAATGAATTCCAGGGGTGGTTACCACCTCCACCCCTTGGTAAACCGTGTTACAAACGCAGGCTTGGTAAACATATTGTCAAAATTGATTTTATTCAGGGTTAACTTGGATATTCTGCAAACTAAACGATTACTAATATATACATCATTAAAACAAAAAACTCGCCTTTCAGGAACAAATTGATATTTTCTTTCGGAAGTTGTTTGTGTAAGCGTTAGTACCCTCTAAAGTTGTTTACATGTTAGATTTTATATTATTAACCCATATTTTAAGCGTGTACATTATTTTAAAGGATAGGAAGTATAATATGTAATGAGAAATTTAAAAAAAATGAGAAAAATATGGCTGTTATAAAGTTATATCAAGACTACTTTATCCTCCAAAACCTTTTAAGTTATGAAACATTCCAGTTACATTTTAAATATATTTTCCTTTTTTGAACAGTTCCAGCCAATATTTATTGTGTGATAAAACATGCATAATATTTATTAATTTTTATATAACAGGCAGTACAATGTTTGTGTTTCCTAACATATTTACACGTGAAATTTAAGGTTTTTTTTCTGCACAAATTGAGTTAATTAAAACCATAGTCGACTAATTAAAGGGATATATATTTTAAGGAGCCAAATTCCTTAGAGGTTGTAACTTTTTGAATTCGTTGGTCATCGTGATCGGTCTTCGCTATGTTTTACAACGAACGATAATTATCATAATGCAACAGTGAAAGTTTCCCGTTTTAACCGCTAAATGGAAGTCGTTTGTATACTTTGCACTGTTTGGAGCAGAGACACAATGCAATAGACATACATATTCATAAGGACACAATCAAAACGTCAAAGGGGCACAATGTTATAGAAGAACCCAGTCACAGAGACAATGTTATAGACCTCTTAATTATAGATGCACAATGTTATAGAACCACAAAATTATATAAACAGGCATAGAGATAGTGTTATAGAAACACAGTCACAGAAATAAAAATAACAAGAAATGTCTTTAAAAAAGACAACGCCTCAGGATTCAACTGAAAACGTTATTTATTACAATTATTTACCTATGGTCCATGCCGCTATCTCTATGCAGTGTTGTCAGCTATTAGGTGCAGATATCTTGTGAGTGAATAGCAAAGCAAGAGAAACACTCACATCTGAGGAAATTGTATATTGGAACAAAAAAAATAATAAAATAATCAATTGTACTTGTACTATTGAAACCAAATTGAGTCCCTTTTATTTTAAATTGTTCACAAGCTATTGGTCTAATCAATTGCTTAAAACAGGATTGGCAGAGCTTATTCCCCAAATTGTTACTACTGCAATGAACTCTGAACTATTTTTTAACTTTATTTTTGTGATTGTAGAAAGGTTTCTCCATTGTGGGATGAACTCGTTTTTTTATCAATAATGCCGATATCTGTCTTTATATCCCTTTCTCATTTGATAAAATGTTTGGCATTAGGGATAGTTGTTTCAGAGCATGATATGTGTACCAATTTTCTATTCCTCTGTTCTATAATTATTTTATATTCCATAGATGGGCGAATGTTCAGAAAACTTCTCTTCTCCCATTTTACGGTTTTTTACTCTGAGTGAGAATAAAAGTAACTACATAAAATGCTGAACATAATAACAAACTTAAGCGGCATTCAAAAAATGGACAATTAATCTTGTTCGTAATATATCGTTAACTTTATTTTCTATTTTGTTTTTGGCCACGGCAGCTGTTCTAATCTGGCTATTTAACTATGAGGAGGAGGAGAAGAGAGAGAGGGAGGTAGGGAGGGAGGGGAGTATGAGAGAGATATCAGGAGATTGAGTTTAGAGGGGGGTGATGTCTTTGTTTCTGTCCAATGTTGTGTGTCCTAGTTGGTTTTGTGTTTATTCCTCATTTTAATCATGTTATCTTGATATGTTGTGAGCTTTTGTGTGTGTTCGGTGTGCTTGGATGGTATTTTTTGAGGTTGTCTTTGTGGGGGTCTATGTTTTTTGTCTATGTCCTTTGTTTTTTGTGTCTATTTGTTTGTTTTTCTTTTCTGAAAATCATGTGCCAAACCTTCCCCAAACCCATCTTAATCACTAATTTTCCTTGCTCGCGCGCCCAATCTCGACACTTACGCCCCGCCAGGCGTTTGTTTGTCCCTTTGGCCTTTTTTCTGGCGCATAACGATCTGATCTGTTCCTATTTCTCTGGTTCTTGTGCTCCCTTCTTTTCCAGATTTCCATTGTCTACACATGATGCTTGGGCTGTATGCTCTCGTTGAGATTTGGGCTCAATTAATAGTTTAACATAATCCATGACATTGATATCTAGATGGTTAAGATTCTAAGCTTTTGATTAGAAGGGTTTGGTGGACACTATCTGTATGTGTTTGCCTCCAACCACCAACCTAAGTACAAGGTAATAACAAAATTAAAATCGAGACGGGGAAAAGATTACTGTCCTTACAATTAGTTAACAAAATCTCGAACGAGATGACCCAATAATATCGGACTTCCAAGCACACGATATGCCTAATGTCCATATATTGTTGAGGTTAGCGTCCACTTCACTCGATAAAGTTTACCTACACACACACTTAACTGAGGCAATAGGCACACTTCAAGACTGAGCCACGATAAGGAATCAGTTGAGGAAATAAACCATGAAATAAAGCAGAGCCCAGAATATACCATTCCAAAATGGAGACAGGCTAAGCTTACTCCTGTGTGATCTTGTATCAGTCTCCAACATAAAAACATTCATGATCTTGTTACTATCAAACAACCTTAGGCATTGCATGTACGTCCTTCTACATGAGTTGTAATGATTTGAGCCATGTGGATAGTTTTTTTAACTCTCATGCTTGAAAATAAAAAGGATATTATCCAAATCCTCAAATGGGTAAGGGAAATAGGGCCACTATTTTCCCGAGTACTGGCACTAGCACCTTAAGTAATTTTCATCTGTGAATTTTTTAAAGAGCTGGTTTCAATTGATTTTGGTAGGTATTGGTCAAACATTTACCAAAAAAAAGTGAGTTTAATCGTAGGGGTGGGGAAATTGGTTTTTCTGGGAGTCAAAGGTCAAAACAGGGGTCAAATTTTGAAATTGATCCATCATGTTGAAAAGTATACCAAGTTAATTGTTTAATCATAAGGATTCAAAAGAGTAGTTTGTACCATCTGCGGCCGAAATTTTTGGAGTTATAGGCTAAAACAATCAATCATAAAGGACTCATTTTCAGTTTTCCAGGGGTCAAATTGAAAATTACTCCATTTGGACAAAAAATGGTGGCAATTATAATGGAGCTCATAGGATAAATACTGGAATAGTTTTGAGTGTCTTAAATGCTTACTTACCGAAGTGGGGGGAAACAAGGTCAAGCCCCATTGAATGCAATGGATGTTGACCTTTGGTTCCCCCTACATTGGGAAGCATTTAAGACAGTCAAAACTATTCCTTATTTTAATCCTATGACCTCCATCAATAATTGGCACCATTTTTTATCCGAATCGGAGTAATTTTTAAATTTGACCCCTGTACAACTGAAAATGACCGTTTTTATTGATTTTTGCTGTTTTTAGCCAATAACTCCAAAACTTTCGGCCGCAGATAGTACAAACTATACCTTTTTGGAATCCTTACGATTAAACTATTAACTTGGTATACTTTTCAACATGATTGGATCAATTTCAAAATTTGACCCCTGTTATTGACCTTTGACTCCCGAAAAAACCAATTTCCCCACCCCCTACGATAACTCCCTTTTTTTGGTAAATGTTGACACCTTTACCTACCAAAATCAGTTGAAATCAGCTTCTTTAAAAATTTTTCACAGATTTGCTAAGAATATGTTTACTTTTGAGTTACTATACGGGTCTAGCACCCCGAACCCGAAGGTTGAGGGGTGATGGGCCCGTAGCCAGTCCCAAGGGAAAATAGTGTGCCCTATTTCCCGATATAAACCAACCATGTAGTATTTGTTTTATTAAACCTCACTGTGACTCTGGGGACGAGGTTGTAGGGAAACACTTATCTATTTCCCCAGGGAAATAGCTCGCGTAATAGGAATCAGCCAATGAAATAGCATGATTATGTTCATGAATATTCATGAGGTGTAATAACATGATATAAAACAAATATTGACTGCCTAAATTCGTGCAATAGTAAAAATATATTACTCGGTCAAATTTTGACTGTTCCATTTCACTCGGCTTCGCCTCGTGAAATAGAAGTCAAAATTTGACCTCATGATATATTTTTTACTATCACACTCTTGGGCATTCAATATTTGTATAATATTTGGATCATGTTCGTTGCTGGTGACTTGAATACGTAACCCATGTTTTTTGGTAACACTGATCGCTTTGATAATGGGCATCGTGAAAACATTAGTTTCATATTTGATTAATTCTGCAAAAAAGACGCGTTTGGTATAATACTTTGTGTAAAATTCACCGAGCTATATTATTTCCAGGCTTTTCTTAATATGCCGCGATTTTATTGCTCAGTGGGCAAGTGACACTGGGCCAAATAAGTCAAGTCAAGTAAGGTCTCTTTGAAAGCTAGCACACTTTGTTTTGGTGCCCTTTTTAGCAAGATCAAACTGACAATCCTTCTATATAAACCAATTGTTATGGAAATGTTCCCAATGAATTGCTTTATGGTCAGTTGACTTTGAAAAGAAACAGCCTCACCTAAAACCTGGGCGTTTTTTTTCTGCATAGTTCGCGTCTTGCCTCTGCAATCGCTGCCTTTTAGCGTATTGTAAAATTTGTTGACAATATCTCTTTCCCAGTATTGGTCTCGTTCCCAGTACTTGGAGGGTACCAACGGGCACGTAAACTGCGAATACTCACAGTATACCTTTCGCGGGACACCACCAAGTCTTGGGAAGAGACTGGTAAAATTTGGATGAAAGAAATCAATCAAGCCTATACGGAATAAAACTAATTAACCCTATTCATCTCTCGAAACATATCTGCATTGATTTTTTCGTTCAAAAATTATATGAAGTAGTAACCCAACTTTTGATTACACTGGCCAACGTTTTTATCTTAAAAAAATAAGTGTACTAAATACTACACCTCAAGCAATTTAATTTCACTGTTGGTCCAAAGATTCAAATATCCAAGCACAGGATGGAAGTTTGACTTTTACGTGTATAGCCGCGCCTGTCAAACTCTGATTTTCCAGATTTTTACTTCAAAAAAGTTCAACTATAGACTTATTTTTTTCATTAAATGTTTTATTAGCTTTTACACACACTTAATTAAACCGTGTCGACATATACTTATTGTTACATAAAACCTGGCTTATTAAAGAGTGACAAACGGACTCTCTTTTTTCCATTTCAACAAAATATCAAATTCATTCTATTTGCTCAAATGATTAACCTCGACCTATAAGGAGAAGAAAAACTAGACAACCCAGAGACTATGCCCGTTACGTATGATGAAGTCTAGTGCACATGTCGAGTTGTTGTTGCCCTTTGACCCTTAACGATGGCCGTTCTTAGAGCGGGGTTACTGTGGGCACTTTTTCACTTTTCATTGATTCCTACAAGATGGCATAGCTATGGTAGGTCAATCAGTCAATATGCTTCTTTTATATTTGACCCCTACTAATGACCCATTTTGACCTTGACCCCATATTGTGCACAGTAAGGAAAAATTAAGGAAAGCTTTTTTCCCAGTGGTTCTTGTGAACACATTTGACATAAACTATCTACTTTGGTTGATGAGTTCTAGCGTGCTTTCTGTCATATTAAATTAGCTCATTTGCATATCTTAACTGACCCCTGGGCCACTATTCTGTCACATGATTCGTCTCGCATTATCCGCAACGTTTGCACGACATCACCTCTCCAAGTGTTATCGATTTTGAGATATAGCATTTTTGCATTTAATTAATAATTCCTCCCTTTTTGAATGTTAATGAAGTTTCCGATATTAATATTCCGTGTACAAGCTGTATACACTGACCAAAGACGATGCTCATGGAGAATTTTCAGCAGTAGTGCACCTTATCGTCGAAGAAGGCTTCCAAAGATTTTTAGTTTTTGACCTCTATTGACCCTACGAGAGGTCAAAATGTCAAACTATGTACACCCCTAATGTAGCTTGGGTCAGTGGGTTCTTCTGACCGATTTTGGTCAATATATCGGCCCAGCCGTTTGGCAGAAGAAGGCTAAAAAAAAGCGATGGTCCGGAAGGAAGAAGGAGAAAGGAAAGACTAAACAAGCATAAAGCAGAATACTAGGCCGCCCCGTTTCAACGGGCCCCAACATAAGTTTTTAAATAGTACACACAACAATACGTATAGTATACAGAAGTCATATTATGGTGCCAAAGACTTCCCTTGATTTTAGCCTCTATTTTAAATACAACATGTTATTTATTGTTAAAACACCAAATGTGCAATGTTAAAATTAACTATTACTTTGACCTAAAATTAATCTGAACATCACGGTCTCATATTCATGATTCTATAACCACAAATGTAACGGGTCGGTCAAACCGCATTATACAAAGGGAATAACTTCTAATGTGTATTTCTGTGGCTAACACTGCAGCCTATTGTAGAATAAACAACTCCTGAGCCCGGCTCCGGAGTGATTTATTAGAAAATGATAACCATTACTCATGAACGTTTTGGATTTAATCATTTCAAGGTGTGCGTTAACACATCATAGTAAACGCATTGCAACCATGCCAAATTATAATTGGGGTTTGAAACATTTTGAGAATGCCCATTTTTCAAAACGGCAGTGCTTCTTTATACAATGGGATAAATAAAATTACATTTATTATTTTCGGAATAATTATGTACGTAACTATTATTAAAAATAATTAGTTTTTTCTTTCACATAACTATAAAACCTATTTTTACGACAAAGTGTTTGTGAGATTTTGACCCGCGTTTGCGGCAACTTCAATTGGTGCTTTTTACCAATCGCCTCACAGAGCTGAATGAGCGAAAAATATTGATAAAAAATAAGATCACAAATGAACTCCCACGCCAACAATTTCCCACATTCTGTCATATGGTTTTTACATAGTGAAATTGATGAAAAAATACTTTCTTATGTTTTGATGGACAGGATAATACGTATGTTGTCGATAACACCCTATAATTTTAGATAAATTTAGTAAAAGTTACATCATGCGCGTCTGGATGGTAAATAGGTATTCGATATTTTAGTCTTACATATCTTACATTTTAAAATGCTCCATTTTTATGAAGTGTACTGATATATAATTGTAAGCCTCAAACGGAGCTACTTGTTCTTGTATATAAATAGACAAGTCAACTTACTCTATACAAAAATGTTGTGTCTTAAGGTAATGATATCTATAGTTTGTACTAAATGTTCTGGATGCACCATCAGACGATGTGTGCCACAGTGTTTATCCAATAAATTTGAATTGATTTCCCATTTTAAATTTTCGTGAATTGTAATCTCTTGCGAAATTTGATTACCACGAAATAATCATTACTTTATTAAAACTTACTGAAGCGTCTCATGCACAAGGCAGCTTTTCTTTGTCATTGCACTGAGTTATTCTTTGAAGATTCTTGAACCATACAATTTGCACAGACGAAACTTAACACTATCTGCTATACCTGTTGAATACTGCGAGACAACACTAAGCGGGACACTAACAAGTGTATGGTGGTTTTTTCTCTGTCCTTACGGAAATAAAAGTGTTTTAAAACACCATGGGAAGGACGTATTTGGTGTCACTTGCATTGGCTTGTGCCCTTATAAGCAGTGCTTTCTCACAGAGTAAGTAATAATACTAATTTTCTTGATTTATTTTGGCATTTTTAATAAAAGTTACGATTCTGTCAGGTGTAATAACAATAAGAGTTAGCTCGGTATGGCGAACCTTTAGTAGTTCTTTAATGCGGGTCATTTCTTGAAATAACCCATTTCACGGTGTCGTACATGACCCCGACTATATTTTATGCCATTATGAGAGCATACTCCCTTAAACGTACAGATTTAAGGAACTAATTTTTGAAAAATTTTAATTTTTATAACGAAGGAGAATCATCGTGCTAAGTGAGATTATTGTACAAGGGTTCAGGTTCAAAATATGTAATTTCATGTGTTTGTTTTTTTTTCTTTTTTTGGAATGGTTAAAATAGGCATACCCATATATTCCACGTACAGACGGTCTACTCTTGTTCCCGAAATTTATAGTTCGCATGTAATTTTTATCGATAGTTCTGCTGAGCATAATCTTTAACATTTGGACTAGTCCCAATATAGGTACCCATATACTTCGCATAAGGGTACCACCCACTGCCATAGGAGCTCGATGTCAATGAAATTCCCATTGAGTGTGGATGGAGCAAAAAATTTCACCTAATTTTCTCTGAAAATGATAAAAGCCTGCAATAATTAATCGCAATATCCATGTTCTACAATGTAAGGAGAACACAGGCAAGGTAATTTTAGCAGTAGAAGTACATTTTGTGGGTTAAATCTTCATGAGAAATTTCAATTTCGATGTACACTCGGTAGTAATGGCAGCGTGTGCGACTCTTATTAGAAGAGTCACTGTTGGGACTACATTTGGACATTGTCGTATATCAAGAATCAATGTTAGTTACACGATAATGTCCAAATGTTAAGATGAATGAGCAGAACTTATCGACAGTTGTCTTTGTACACATAAATATAAAAAAATGAACCTTGTTTAATTTTTTTCCCTGTAAAGTATCGTAATCTAAGAATAGTAAAATTTAAGAAGGGATGCCTCTTTTTAACCTTATACGGGGTTGTCCATTGTCGGTCTCATGAACTGAAATAGTCCCAATAGGTACCCATATACTTCATATATGGGTACCACCCACTGCCGTAGGAAGTGGATGTCAATGAAATTCCCATTGAGTGTGGATGGGGCAAAATTTTTCACCTCATTTTCTCTGAAAATGATAAAAGCCTGCAATAATTACTCGCAATATCCATGTTCTATAATGTAAGGAGAACACATGCAAGGTAATTTTAGCAGTATAGAAGTACATTTTGTGGTTTAAATCTTCATGAGAAATTTCAGTTTCATGTACACTGAGTTGCAATGGCAGTGTGACTTCTAAAAAGAGTCCCACACACTGCCATTGCAACTCGGTGTACACTAAATTGAACATTCTCATGAAGATGTAAACCACAAAATGTACTTCTATACTGCTAAAATTACCTTGAATGTGTTCTCCTTGCAGAACACGATATTGCAAGTAATTACTGCAGTCTTTTATCATTTTCAGAGAAAATGAGGTGATAAATTTTGCTCCATCCACACTCGATGGGAATTTCATTGACATCCACTAATTCCTATGGCAGTGGGTGGGTGGTACCCGTATGAAGTATACATGTATGGGTACCTACATTTACCTATAATGGGTGCCTTCCTTGACGTTCTGTATTTACTCTGTTTTTTTGTAGCAGCCTAAGGCATTCCACAGCGATGCCCTGAGCACTTCGGTGGATTTGGCGCGCGTTTAGGGAATTAAATAATTTATTATTACATGTATATTGGGACTATTGTAGGAGTATTATCTCACAGAAGAGCTTAGTGCCTACTACTAGTAAAAAAAACACAATACAGAATAATATTTACATATTTTAGTTCAACTATCTGGAGTAAAGCATTTGTATGATTCCATAACATTATGAGTACCAACTGTGACATTTTTGGAAAAAAAATTGAGAGTCAATTATTCCCTGAACCAAAGATATAGTAGTAGTAGTAATGCAAAGTTTTAAATCCTGTTTTGTCCCCGTGAACGAGGGGGCTGGATTCACCTCACATTCGCAAGCAACCGCCCTTACTCCTTAATTCCACTTCACCCGATTCAATGCATCCCCAATCCTCAACCCAACCCCTCCTACTCTCCTCCTCCACTTGCGCTTCCAAGTCCTCTTCTTTTGACGTCCTCTCCTCCTCATACCTCCCACCTCAAGTTCAAAACCCTTCTTAAAATATTCATAAATACCAATCATGAGTCAAAGTACTTCAAAACTCTAAATATTGGCATAAACTGCTTTTTTCGGCCCGGGGGGGGGGGGTTCTCAACTTGGTTTGGGTAGGGACGTGCTCCCCGACTATGAAAGTAGGACCCATAGCTATAAACCATTTTTGCCAAAAAAAGGCCCCATAGCTATACCAAGAAGCATATTTTTGGGTACAAATTGATTCCAATTTGCCATTTCATTTCACATCATTCACAGCAAAATTTTGACATTTTAGCAAAATTTGGACAATTTTGGCTTCAGATTGAGGAAATTTGAACTATTTTCCAACAATTTTCTAAAAAATTGTTTTCCGATTGAGAAAATAATGGCTAATTTTCCAACAAATTTTTCAGAAAATTTTTAAAAAACGACCCATTGCTATACCAAAATTGGCATGAAAAAAGGGTTCATTTTTTATATCCAGAAGCCTGAAAATGGGACCGATGTCTGTGGCACGTCCTTATGTCCATTTGTTGTTGAGACCCCCCCCCCCCCCCGGGCTTTCGGTTCCCGTTTAGGGATAGCATCGATTTGCTAATCCAAAAATCGAAAAAATTCATCAAAATTCATTTATATTAAATTTTTGTTACTGGCATTAATATGCGAACATAACCTGTGGTTGGCTTGAAAATCGCGTATTAAAGACAAGGCAGTACTTTATCAGATTCTGTAATTTCTATAGGCGTGCGATAGCAAATGCCTACTGAGATCAAAAATGTCTTCCCCGGGAATACCCAGATGTCAGCGTGATACTGGGCTCCATGATCAATAGCAGTTTGACCTCAAACAGCAATATTAGTGATCCTTTGTTTATTCGTCCTGTGTAAACCACAATTAGCTGTTTATGCAGATTTTGAGACTGCCGTGCTGCATGTTTATTTGGGGGAGACGGTATGAACAAATTCTCCTCAATCCTTCATGTTTTTTCACTATTTGGTGGTTAAAGCAGTTATATGTCATTGTACACCCTATCCCTATTTATAGTTACAAAATGCATTTCGCACATTTTTTCGATTCTCTCGCATTATCGCTGCTATCCCTTTAATGTGACACCAAACCAATTTTTCTGTATGTATTTTAGTGTGTGGTATTTTATATAGTTTTATATGTATATTTGGTTTTTGAGGGTGTAAAGTAAAATAGTATAAATGGTCATGTAGTGGGACACCATTTTGTTATGATTGATACACGGGGAGTCAAAGGAGATTCAAACTTTTATCTGGATATGGTTAGAATTCTGCCACTGACATCTTTCAACATGCAAAAAAAGTCCATCTGATTCTTAACCTGATTATTCTTACGCAAAGTAATATTTTTATATCGGGGTTTAGAATTCCTCTCCAAGGGTCAGAAAGTAACATATCTTCCTTATGATTTAAACAATTTTTGCCGTTTTTGGATGGTATAGCAAGTAATAGGAACGTATTCCGTATTTTGATCTTGGACTAATAAATCTCCATAGATATATAGTATATATATCTATATCTATAACTTTATCACTCTATATCTATATCTATCTCTATAACTATAGCGAATGTCTATAGCTATATCTATATATATATAAATCTAATCTCTATCACTGGGTATCTCTCACTTCCTGGGTACCGTCTGAAGATCGGTAGCCCCGTTATCGTAAGTGAGGGTATACCGTGAAAACTCAGAGTAACGGTGCCTTTCCAGAGGTCTATGATTTGCATTTATTTTACGCTCTCCTGTAATGGGAGTGAGGCACGCTTAAATTCCCAAAGATGTCACCTGTAATTTTACTGTTTACTATGATGTTATATAAATCTATATATATATAATCTATATATAATATATCTCTATATATAATACAGTGAGGGTTACCGTAATTTTCCACTTATTTCTCAAAACTTATCCTAAAAATTCAGACTTATCCTCATTGGGTCCATATAAACTTAAGGAGAACTTGTATCAAGACATACCCTTACACAATATCGTTTCAAAACAATTATTGAAAAACTATTGAATGGTTTCATGGGAAAATGCAATTATACTAACCATAAAATGGAATTAAAAACATTTTTTTTCTGACCACGCGCTATTTGAACTTCGGCCATTATGGGGATATGTATTTGTGGTTATGTGTTGTAAAATCGCGCTAGTGTAGCCGGTATAGTACGTGTTTATATGTGATACGATCGGCACGTTTCGTCATACATGCCATAGGAAATACACATTATGAAAGCATGTGTGAAGGTGTATGACGCTACTGTGCCGTCCGCGCATAACGTTATACATGTACACTAGCGCATTTTTTAAATAGCACATGGTCAACTAGATGGTATTAATTCATTGTTAGGGTTAATATAATTCTGTTTTTCTATGAAACCACTCGATACGTGGTCAATAATTACCTTCAGGACTGAGATTCCCATGGAATATACCGTGGATTTTATAAGAACTGGATGCTGTTATGTTTGAGTCTTCGCTGTGAGATATATCATCGTTAAACTGCAACGCTTTTAACTCTGGACGTTATTGGACATTAAATCTAAGTATATAAGATTGTAAAAATCATTGAGTGTAATATTATTGAATTGTAATTGGGTGTTTTGGACATAGCAAATTCTTGAACCAATCTGATTAAAATAATTCGGGGTTATTACAGTGTATATTAAATTCAGATCACTTGTGCACGAGGCTCATTTTGTTTTTAAAGATTATTTCTGACCTATGACGTCCACGAGACGTAACAAGTATATACAGAGAGGCATTCACATTTTTGGACGCTGTACAGGATTAAAATTATCAAGCGATTAATCTGGGATTAAATGTCTAAATACGATTTTTATCCCAGCACACCCGCCTCAATTTCGACCTTCTACTCTAAAGATAGTCGATCGCTTGGATTTACTATAGCATGTATAGGGATTCATTCAAAAAGTGATGGACGTTTGTTTCTATATTGCACAACATCGAGTTCATAATTTATGCATGGTGTCATTACAACGCCAATGCCCTTTAAATGTTGAATGCAAAATTGCGAAACCATTCTTTTAGGAGCCATTTTAGAGATATCCCTTTTGGAATGTTTTTTTTTTATAGAGATTCTAAAACAAATTCCATAAAAATTGCACTTTTCCACTAAACTTCAAACACGAATGTTAATAATTTATTTTAACACGAAACTCAACACCGAGTCAGTGGTATAATATCTATTTAACAATTGATTTGATACAAACATCTTATTTGTATGCATTGTATTACGGTGTCTTTTATTTTCATAGAAGGTAAAATAACAGCTTCTGTTCACTTGCATGAATTTAAGCTTCAAAGCTGTTTCTTGATTTATTAACTTCTTAAACGCCCTATTTTGAATTTAAAATAGGCAGAAGTCCACAATAAAATTCCGCTATTTGTCTTGAAACAAATAAATTCGTCTTTTTCGATCGCCAAATATCTTTTTTATGACCCATTATATGGATATATCTCGGTGTGCCTTTCGGTCCCGGGCCTCGTACATGTACATGTTGACTAATTTCACTTTTCTCCGAGTATTTCGCTATTGGAGCAAAATTCTCAAGCGTGAAATTTCGAATGTCAAGGGCGAAATCTGTACTGAATGTCAATAAGAAATGAAACTTAGAGTGACGTCACTCTGATTATTGCTGCATGAAGATCATGCTAGATTGGGTGCAGTTTATTTTTTGCAAATTTAATTTTCGCACATTTCATGGATGACATCTAATATTTCATTTCTTCTAGTGCCTCTTTTCCAGTGTAAAAAACGCCGAGTATTAACATGGTATCGTCCGTATGCATTGTTTCAAAATTGCCATAATATTTTAAATTAATGTTCTTTGTGAAATTACTGAAGTTTCAGCGTCTCTACAGCCTATAGGCCGATTTTGGTATGTCACGAACGAGAACAAAAGACAGTTTTTATTACTAGAAAACCACTGTCTCAGATGTTTAATATTTCATGTCAAAAGCCAGTTCGTGTATATACCTCCTAAACAAAATTTGTAGATCTTTCAAAAGCTATGTCTAATTATCTTTTAAGGCATCAGTGATTTGCTAAATCATTAAAAAGCGAAAAATCAAAAAAATCAGATTTTTGCATGTCTGTAACAAGTATAGGTATCGCAAAGATACGACCAAAAAGCAACCCCGAACAAGGACAAAAAAAAATCGGAATGTTTAGTAATTAGCGTCCGTTCGGACTCTACTACTACACGTAATTGAATGGAGATCCGTATCTTTGAAAAACTGCCGTTTGCGGTCAATTTTTCCGTTGGAAAAGAGAACACATGAGATTCTTACAGGCTTATTCACTTTAAGCGATTCCTGCAAATTTCAAAATTTTTGACTCTTTCGAATAAAACACTGATATTCTTAAGATATATGCTCGTTTATTAAAAAGAAATAATTCTAATAAAGATGATTTAAATCTATTTTTTGCACTATTTCAACACAGGAAAATCTGCAGACTTGGAAGTAAGTAGTAGCATGATTTTATTAAAAAATCAAGGCCCAGAGGTATTTCACTTTCGATATGGTGTGAAATTGCCGTTCATGCTCATGGTATATAATGGCCTTTTTCGGCCAATTTTGGGGGTTTTAGAAGGGGTCATTTCAAAATGTCTTAATGTAATTTTCGCAATTGGTGCCAACATTTCTTCAAAACGTCGATTGGGGGGGGGGGGGAACGTGCCCTTACATGTATGATATGGGATATCATTGCCACTTCTATAAAGTTTTGTCATTTTGTTAAATTCTCGCAAATTTATATTTTTTCAGATGAGTCATGTCGACATAATGTCAACATAATTACTGATGACGGCAACCGCCGGTTCATTTTACGGTTTGTTCAGTTTTAACCTAATACGCCGATATGGTATCCTACCGGAAATAATTTTTTTACCCAAAATTCTATCCCACAATGCACCACGATGTACCAGTTAGATAAATAAATAGGCGCCTATGCTATGGTGTTTTATGTCATACGGTCAGTTTTCTGTAAAACGGCCGAAAACCGTGTGCTTTACATGCATTTTACAGTCAGTAACGAGTACTCTTTGATTGCCTTGTAATTTTTGCGCCACAAAATGTGCGCGTAGTTTAAAGGAGGCGCACTAAAACGCGAGCCTGCACGGAGTGATGCATAATTGCATATCTACTCGTACATCGTTGGTGCATTGTGGGATAGGAATTTCGGTAAAAATTGATTTCCGGTTGGAAACCCAGGATTGACATATTGTTGTTCGCCTTTCTTTCTCAGCTTATTATTTCGACCGAGAGGATTATGATGTGGTTGAAGAAATTGGCTTTGTTAACGTATGTATACGACGCGAAGGTAGTGTTGCAGAAGAGGTCGATATTAGTAAGTGGCATCTTCGTTTCTCCATACTTCTTTTGAGCCTTTCTCCTCCTCACTTTTCAGCTTCTCCATTTTAGGTCGTCCTGATGCAATCGGAAAGAAATTTGTCGGTATGATTTGTGTGTGTGTGTCTGTCTGTCTGTGTATCCGTATGTGTCGAACATTTAGTATAGGCATACACATATTTTGGTTGACACTTTTCGAACCAAGTCACTTTTTAGTTCATACTTGATATGAGTACACATTGGGGCAAAGGGTCTTTTGTCGGGGAAACTTATAAGGTCAAAGGTCATTCAGGATGACTTGGGGTCATTATATTGCGTGTCTCTGTGATGTGTGTGTGTGTATTCCATTTGGTTAGGTTTACTGTTTTTGTATCTCCCGCTCAAACGCTTGGGTCAATTGCAACCAAACTAGATCAGAAAAAAACACACTGGCCCAAGTTTCATACACTGTAAATGTTTCAGAACGCCTAAAATGTAACTGTATGAACAACTGACACTACTTGACACTAGTGTTCTGTTACGTTTTCTGTGATAAATCCTTTCAGTTCCTTAAAATGTGAAAAATATTAAGAAAACTAATTAAATGATTACAATCGAAATATATTCCATTTTTTTGCTACCTCGGAGTAACATCAGAATTTTTCGTGTCGGAGGTGGTGCGATTTTGAAGAAATCGCTGAGAGTGGCTTTGTCACTTTCTATAGCGGAGTGATGGATCAATAATATGCGATCATCAAATGGTTTTAGCCCGCATGGTCCCGAAGCCGGTTGGTCCCGGCAATTAACACCTCTATTGTTCCTATTGTTCCCATTGTTATCAAAATGTCCAGTAGCCCGGTTGGTCCAGGCAATTAACGCGATCCCGCCCCGCCCATTCGGGTCCTGGTTGGAACTAAGTGAAAAACGAAAGTGAACTACAGATAACGATGCAAGTCAATGTTTTTTTTTCAGAAGTGAAAAAGTAAGGTATTTCCTTATTTTCATTTTTAAATCAAAAACAAAAGTCTGAAGTAAAATTAAAATGTATACTAAGTAAGTGTTTTAAAAGAATCTTGTTTAAATCAAGCGTGACTCTCCTTTTTTTTTATCAAATCATAAAAAGATCAAAACAAGACTGAAATTAAAATGCGAAAAACATTTTAAAAGAATATCTTGTTTTAAAAAGAAAAACAACCGCAATGTGGACACAAGTTTTTTAAATATACTTTCCTTCTAGTGTTACTTTCGTTAGACTAGACTTAAAATACTGAAGTAAACATTTTAAAAGAATATCTTGTTTAAAAAAGGAAAACTTGTTTAAATCAAACCTATATTAATACAAGCAAAATAATATAGGCTTGATTTAAACAAGTTTCTAAATATAAGCACGGTTAAAACATCAAGTAAATAACAGACATATGTGGACACGACATTGGCAAGGATAACGGAAGGTGATTGACAGCGGCGCTTAAAACCACTCATGAGTTAATAATAATAATATAAAACTGTAGTTTTAACACGGTTTAAAAAACATGTTCCAATTACAAAAAAATTGTTCTTCCCACATGTCAGTATGGAACATTAAAATACAAGAAGCATTATATTACAATTAAAATGTAAAATGAAGCATTACGCTTTACATCAAAATAATACACAAGAAATTAATAATAAAGGATACCCAAGCACACACACACAGTCCACACAACCCACACGCAAACACACACACACAACAAACCACACATCTTACGATCATGACCACCATAAGCCATTCATCACGGAATCACACCCACATCACAACATGAACTACATATACGCACACACAACGCAAGCATTATAGGCCTTTTCTTCGACAAAAAGTATCACAGCCCTATCAACAACACACAAATTACCACACAACACGCACTCAAGTCTTGACAAAGGCAAACACAGGGCCCTACCCACATACTCATCCCTTACATATACACACTCGCTCGCAAGCACGTGCACACACTCACACACACGTACACATCCGCACAATCAACACATGTATCAAGTACACAAACAGCTCATTCAAATATTCACCACTCATACACCCACACAACAGCAATTAGAAGTAAAATATAATATGGTCGTTAAAAACACATTAACACAGTTATTCTTTACGTGATCAACATGTGGAAGAATAAACCAATCATAAGTTTCACTACAAGAAAAAATATGTTTACTAAAAAAAATAAGTATTATAAATAGATAATTTATTAAAAAACATAGAAGCTAATTTTGTAATCATATACTGATCCACAGGGACAAAACCTTAAAAGCCAACTAACAATCATACAGTCATTTTTGGAGTTGTTTTTTAACATGGCAAGATTTTCTTTCTTTTACATTTCATTGAGCGTATTCCAAAGTTTAGCACCTCTATAAGTAAAGATTACGTTTGTATACTCTGTATGTGGTTTACAATAAATAAACATTACCGGCTCTCATATTATATTCACTTCTTTTCTTAAATTTATGATCAGGTATTGTGGTACAAGGTATTTATAACTTTAAACATGGCGATTGCTTCATTTTTTACAGCTACCTTCAAGTGTAATCCCCTTTAAATCTTTTAATGCCGGGTATGATGCATATGCTGTTGACAACGTTTATGATTTTGGCTGCACGATTTTGCAAAACCTGGAGCTTATTGTGAAGATTTGATTACAATTTCCCCATTAATATATTACAATAATTAAAATGTGGGGGAATAATTGCAGTATATAAAAGACACTGAAGGTTAAATGGGATAATATTTTTTTGATATAAGATAAAAACAAAACCAGAGCATTTTCTTTGTGATAATGATACATATGTTTACTCCATGATAACGTTTCTTAAATTATGCCAAGTGTGCTGACAATCCTTCCTCTTTTGATTTTTTCACCCATTCATATTTAAGTTATATCAACATGTTATACGCAGCCAGTTTGTGATGTGTACCAACAATCATAAATTCAGATTTTTTAACATTTAAAACTTAATTGTTTCTTTATAAAGCCATTTCTAAACTCTCAAGATCTCTCATGATTTTTCAACAATATCATCCATATTACAGAGCCTATAAGCTATCATATAAGGCCCGTTTTTTTTTTTTTTTTTTTTTTTTTATCATCGGCATACAAATAACTCTTGACATTTGTTATAACAACTTGGAATATCATTGATGTACAAGATAAAAAGAAAGGGGACCCAAAATTGAGCCCTGTGGAATGCCACATTTTGCTTCTTGCATTTGAATTTGCACCAGTTAATAATTGTACATGGACGTCTTTCTATCAATTCAAATAACTCTTGACCATGCGATAACATTATTATTCAGGCCATAATTTAAACAATTGCCTCTATGAGTATGACTATGGTTCACAGTGTGAACGCCTTGTGTAAATCCAACATCACAATTCCAACATATGACCTTTATCAATAGCGTTCACCAATCATCAGTAATATTTATAAGTTGCAGAAGCGTCGAAAAACGAGGTCTAAAACTGACTTGTGATCCATGTAGCATATGTGCGAAATCTAAATATGGATAATTGATCGAATACAGCGCGGTTCAACAATTTTGGATATATAGGTAGAATTGAGCTTGGACGGTAATTACATGGATCAGAGTTTTACCACCTTTAAATATTGGACATCTTCTAGCTCTCTTCCAATTTTGGGGGGAAAGGTACCTGATGCAAGGAAACAATTAATAAGATATGTGAGTGGAGCAACAATAACATCAGCAGACAACTTAACAATTTCACACATATATTATCAACACCGGTTGCCTTACTGTTTGATAAAGATGTGAATTTGCTCCGAGAAACCATAAGTTCAACTAACAGATTAAAATTAATTGACTACCTCGTCATTCAAATTATGTACATTGTGAACATCATTAAATCACCAATCACCACCAGAGATTTGCTTTGATAGGGTTGGAACCAATATTTGCAAAGAATCATTAAGTGTATTGCAATCTCATGTGGATTTGTTTTTCACCAGTTTCTGTCATTATTACTCTTCACATTGCTCTTTTATTTACCAGGGACAATGTGCCTTACGACCTTTCCAGATCTTATGTGGGTCTTTACTCTGGAGTCATCATGAATAACATTCTTTTTAGACATTTTAATCATTTGAGTGAACTTTTATTCTACAGGTTGGCGATATCATTCCACATTTGAGGAGATTTTGTGTTGATGTACTGGCCACGTTTTTTACATCTCGCGTTCGCGCATTGCCTTTACAATGTCGTCAGTAGCATGGTGGATTGTGTGGCGCACGCGTTCTTTCCTCAATGGGGCATGGCGCGTTCGCAACTTCAATAGAAACTTACACCAAAGTCATTTACAGCATCATCGATATGATTGTGATCGTAAATTCATACCAATTCACTTGACAAATATCGGACTTAAATGATAATCTTCAAAATGCTATAATTCTACTTATAGAATCACTGATACCATTGCATTTGTTATGCTTCTTTACAATAATTGCATAAAATAACTGTGATCACTCATTACCCGTGTGTAAAACGCACAATTTGGTTGTTATTTACCCCGGAACATGTTGTACTAAATGTGATCAATAAGGATACACTGTTTTCAGTCACTCGAGTAGCCTCTTGTATAATTGACATATAAAACACCACTAATCCTTCATTTTCTTGTGTAAACATGATGGATTATCTGTAATAAAATCACAATTGACAATTCTCCGATCAACCAAAAACATACTTATTTTCACATTAACTTTTCCAAATAAATTGAAAAGTGATTCAAAAAAGGGCAATTTCAGATTCTGGCGATACCACGATTATTATAACTATAAAAGTTTTGAATTGCGCAACATAAAATTCAATTACAATCATTTCGAGTTCAGAAGGCACGAGATCAGTGCGCCAATTTATAAGAAAAGCTAGAATGTTAGGTTTACATAATAGCAACACAAAAACCATGTCTATTGCGATCTTTTGTAAAAATCATACCCATGAATATTATTCGTCATGGGAATGGTATTATCCACGGCGGGTTTCATTAAAGCCATGGATCGGTAAATTGGGTTTTCAGATTCATAAAACAACGCAGCTCATCAATTTTACCTGGCAGTGTTACAATATTCAGGTTAACAAGATAATACCTTTCGAGGAAATAGTGTTACTAGTTCACCAACATAAGATTTGGAATATCTACTAGTTTCATTACAGTACAACTTAAATCGGTGGCAGGATGGTTTCGACACACTCTTCGCTGCAGCATTATTGTTAGTCACATTATTAAATGTGTACATTAGAGCATTCAGTTGGTGGACTTTGATATTATTAACACAAGTTCATTAGCAAATGTACGATAATTATTAAATGAAACAATATCATTATTTATAATATTATTAAAAATCTCGGTGATTGAAAAACCATCACATTGAAGTTTTTACCAGAAGAATGTTCGGCCCGCTATCTGGCCATCAAATCAGTCCCATTCCATATTTCTACAGTGAAGAGATTTGTGACTAGTACCAGTACAGTTGAAACATCTTACGCTTTCGCGGTGGTAACATGTTTTTTTATTGTGGATGGATAGAGTCCGCAGTTATAACAACCAGGAATATTGCTTTTCTTTGTTGCGACCAAACAAGTTGCGACTTATGGTCCTCCCGAATGAAGATGTGGTTCTGGCAGGCTATTCGTGCAACCATCGTTGTAGAGTTCGAGTTACCACGAGGTGTTACAGGAGTCTTTTGTCTTCATGTGGAAATTGAGTTTCGGAAGGTATCGTGTCGCATGTTTAAAATACTTTGACGACCGCGGTCCCTCGCGGACCGGTAAGGACCAGGAATGTCTCTATTTTGTTTAGGACGATTTCTTTTGGCTACAGTTGCCCTTTCTATTTTGTCAACGTAAGGTTGGGGATGGAAATCAGGTAAGATTGACTTGTGAAAGAGTCTCAAAACCACGTTGATTTAAATGAAGGCCGTCAATCAGCTGGGATGTATCAGGGGAGCAACTATGAAGTCATCTTCGTACCTGAGTCTTATGTAACCACAGTCCAACCTGTGATGAGAGATCTTGAGATGACCATTCAGTCTTGGATATCCAGCATTTAATAGCAGGTTATTCACTTGGGCACACAAGTGAAAATGCACTCTAGTTGTTGGAGCCTCAACTAATGAAGTAATTTGTGCTTCCAAGTTTACGCACATTATCCTTGATAGGCACCTTGTAGACAACTCATTAGTACCGCAGTTGAATGATGAGGTCATGAAAAAAGCATTAAGTTTTTCGGCAGTTCAAATCCTGAAACACGTCGAGTCGAGGAGCTTTGGCCCACCACTGATAGAGGGAATTTGGCATTTTCAAAGGTGTCATCGTTAAAATTCCGCAAAATTGAGTCCCCAATTAGTAACGATTTGGGCGACTCTTCGCAGATGGGAAATTTGATCAACTGCTCATTTGAACTCATCATGCTCAACTTTGCTTTGGGCGCTTCTTTCAGTTCAGAGCAGTTCTTGTAGGGTGATAACCTGTTGTTTTAAACTATTGTTATCTTTGCAGAGGGATTCATGTTTCTCATGCATCGATTTTTGTTCAGTGCGCAGCACATGTACTTGTCGTTGCAGATCACTAACTGAAGTTTGCAAAGTTTTCATGAGAGAGTGAAAGTCCTTACACACCATACAGATCCATTTGGTTGACTTCGCAGGTTGTTATCCGGTGATTAAGCCATTGATAACTAATTACCGGGACCAACCGGCCTCGGGAACCAACGGTGTAACGCCCATCAAATTCGTATAAAACACTTCACACTTGTCCGAACTTAAGATTTTATCAAAACATTACAAAGTTATCACCTTTACTTCTCCAAAGTGAAATTTAATATTTTACAACTTGCATCTTGAATAGAAACTTACAGGTGCAACGAGAGATTTCGAATAACAGGTGTCCCTAAATGTGAAAATCCTGATTTTGGCATTGGTGTAAAGCTTTATATCATCAAAAATATCCCCACCTAGGGTTAAGCTAAGAACTGTTTCTTTTGGTACCAAAATTGTGAAATTTCTCATTTCTTATTGGAGCAATGGAAATTCAGCCTATGTTTTCTATTGAAATATGAGCAATATACAAATCGCCTTTTATTTTCATTTTATTTCTGTAGCCAAATAAAAATATTGCGTGTGTAATCTATCACCGAAAATATGGACGACTTGAAATCTCTCGTTGCACCTTAATGCACCAGCGGGAAGTGCAGGAGACCTTATGCACTTATAGAGGGTGTTTTGAATCAATCCTACAATGCATTGCAATATACTGGTATTATACTAAACATATAAGGATAAAGTGGTCAAAAAGCCAAAAGTTTAAAAACCCCAAGACATGTCCATGGGCCTTGCTAAAAAATTCCCTAAGAGTGGAGGAGCTAGGACCCGGTCAAACATCATCGTTTCCCCCCCACTACAAAAAGGTTTGACACATTTGGTAGTTACTATGGACCCTCTATATCAACGCTGGGTAGGTAGTACTCTCAAATTGTGGTATCACTTTTTCAATAGACCGTATTCAATATGACGTCAGCCACCAGACATGTTGGTGGGCAAGATGGTGGACATTCCAGGACTACAATACATTAAGCTGTCAATCGACCCATGTTTGGCGATTGCACAGGGATCATTGACAGGTGAATGTATTGTAGTACTGGAATGCGTCTATCTTGTCTACCAACATGGCTGGCTATTGAATACGGTCTATAGGGGCCAATTTAAGTTTACACAGGGGTCAAACTTTTAAAATGCTCGAATCATGTTGAAATGTATGCCATATTGTCCGTCTAGTCATAAGGATTCCAAAAATGTATAGTTTGTACCATCTATGACCAATGGTTTTGGAGTTATAGGGTAAAATAGCTAAAATGGTAAAAAAGGTCAATTTCTATTTGTACAGGGGTCAAAATCAGAAGTTGCTCCAATTTTGTTGAAAATGATAGAAGTTGTTCATCTAGGTTAATGCATCAAAATAAGGAATAGTTTGTACCATCTGCAGTGTATAGTTATCATGTTATGCGACAAAATAAGTCATATGGCAACATATTGATGATAATCCAATTGGTGTTGAATTTTCTTTGTTTGACCCTTATCTCCGTAAGTAAGCATTTAACATAATCAAAATTATACTTTTTGGGAGTCTTCTTATACATCAATGGGAAGCTTATTATGTCTACTTTCAGATTAGGCATGATGTGAAATTGCAATGTGGGCCGAATGTGGTTTTTGGGGCATTTTAGCCAAAAACATACATTTTTGGGCAAAAAAATGATTTTTGAGATATTGATATTTTTGACATCTATATT
>JAMKCH010080435.1:0-50338 GCA_023653785.1 Ophioderma brevispina | reverse complement strand
TGGACCTCATTAAATCACACACCGACCCACTGCACCCCTAAATTCACCTACACGCCAGCACCATTAAACACAACTAACCGTGATCCATTTAACACGTTAATATACAATGACCTCATTAAACACCCATTGACTCACCATGACCCTTTGAACACATAATTAAGCCACATTCACGCCATTAAACATCATTACCCTACCCTACTCGTGACCCCAAGAAACACTATTGGATTACCCTGAACCCATTAACACCACTGCCCGCCAGTCTCACTCATAAACACCCATTCACCACGTCCAACCAAAGTAAACACCCATGACCCATCTTTTCCTGACACCCATAAAACCCAGCAACCACCATAACTCTATAAACATTGAACACACAAACCCCCACTAAACACCCATTGACCAACACTGATCAACTCCAGCAGAGGATGGCTGCCAAGCCTCATACAACTCCCCAAAATAAATCAAAACCGATTCAGCTACCACAGACTGAAAACCACAAACCGATCTGGGTGCTTTGATGTGCGGCCGGTAGTGAAAGTAATCATAGTCCGGCAGGTATTAACTCCTGGCTCCATAGACGACAAGGAATAAAGCGTGCACAACTAATGTTGCGTGAAGAGTCAACTAGATCGACTCCCCTATCTGTACCGGGGGTCTCCTGATTGCTATATATCATGTGTTCAGCCCCTCTGCTCTCCATTCTCCGTCCCTTTCCTTCCATCCACTTATTCTTTACAGCTTTTTCTTTCACCTCATTTATCTTTTATGTAGGTGGACTATGAGTCGGCGGAATATAAAAAACATCTACACCTGTGTAAAAGAGATCTCCCTTGAGCTATAGACCGTCATTAAATAGCCAGCCATGTGGCGGAGCTGGACAAGATCGACGCATTCCAGTACATACACTACTTCACCTGTCATGAGTTTATGCCTGTGCAATCGCTAAACAGGATCGATTGACAGCTGAATGTAGTCTAGTCCTGAAAGTGGCATCTCGTCCACAACCTTGTATGGTGAGCTGACGTGAATATTGATACAGTACTATAGTCCGTGGCTCATAGGCAATATCGCATTCAAAGCGTGAAAATAATGTGGCCTGAAGAGTCAACTAAATCGAGTGCCCTATTTCTTCCTTGAGTCCAGAGGGACCATATCTCAGACCCATTTACAACTTCGTCCGTTTAATATGCACATTTAAAACAACCTTTTAAGATTAGAGTATAGAGTTGATCTATACAGACTTACAACGGTTTTGGAGTAAGAGAATATGCTTGATAACATACACAAAAATTCAGGGTTTTTTTTTCGTTTGTTTTGTTTTTTGTTTTCTGGGTCAATAAGATTTCAGGTTTGTGTGGTAAAGAGACACTGGCACATTGAAAAATAGTGCGCCCTCAAGATTTGTCAAAATCGATATTTGTGCCATGCAGTTGTAAAGTTGTATACAAAAATCCTCACCCGAAATGATTAAGGCCAAATCAGCTTCCTTATGGGGGTACAGAACGAATTTGTAAGTTGGCGTCGCCGGCCCCCCCCAACGCGAAATCAGCAGACGACGAAAATGCGTAACACAAGAACATGCATGTTTCCACGCTATGCACACTGTTTGACCGGTACTATAACTTGGTGGTTTTAATATCAGTGAATACGAGTCAAAAATATTATTAATATAGTGTTTTCCGGTCAATTTAATAGTAATGTCATTCGAATTAACTTTTGGATTATATTATTATCGCGGCGAATTTGAACGCATTCGAAAATGTATCTTTCATAATTGCATATCACTCAACAATCCAATTTCGCAAATCGTTCAAGCAATTAAATGAATAGAGCATTCAATCGCCTAATAAGGTCGTTCCGAATTTCCGAAATTTTCAATCAATTTACATGAAAAGGTACGGAATTGAGGAGAAAAGGTATTCAAAAGCAACCCGACAGGTTCAGGTAGTTGCTTGTGCAAAGGATTCGTTTGCCGTTCGTTCAAATGTACAACAGCGCAGCTTTTAAGAACGGCAATTTTGGGTCATGAATGAGGATTAAAGCGACCTATATATGCTGGCAAATATGTATAAAATTTCTTGGAATGAACTCAGATATGTAATAAGTATGTGTGACCTACTATATGAAAAAAAACATCAAATCAATTAAGAAAGATCATATACTCAAGTGGTGGTAGCATATTTTTATTACAGTGTATCTCACATCACTGTAAAACTGTTTTTTAAAAAAAACATTTTTATTTCAATAATTTGTGAAAGGGTCTTTCGTGATACACAACCACGTCCCCCCGACTTACCTCAAAAATTGAGATTTATATATCACCTGAACCGTTAGCCTGAGTTATCCACACGTGTACCAAATTCTTAATTGCAAATTCGGGTTCGTATCTGTAAGAAATTCGCAATTTCGTCGTATTTTGTCCGTAAACGGGACAGAAATTACAGCCGGTGGCCTATGGACCGTGGGAAACAATCATTTGCGCCCACAGACAAAACTGCAAGATCGGGTTGAACCAAATTTTGTGAATAACCTTTTCTCAAGGATATCTAGTGAACCATCTCTAAACATAAGGTCCTGGAATCACGAAATGCAACTTAACATATTGAATTCTAAACAGTCAATAGTTTTTATGGTTTTATATATGAGGCATCAGGGAAAAAAGAAAGAGAAAAATATGTTAATGGATTAAATCGATAAATCGTGAAGAAGCGAACGATGAATTAAAAAGAAAGAAAACATTTTATAATGACTTTAGTTACTTACTGGTTATCTTTTGATTTCCGAAAATAATATTCTACGTAGAAAATTATTTTATATTATTATTACACTTATCATGGTTTGAAAAGATTTGTCATATGGTTAATCACATAGAATGCCCAACAATGTAAATCGAATGAACATAAACGAAACTGAAAACCCAAGTAAGACTTACGTGCTACTTGGACCTACATACATGGCGATTTTGTATGTCATTTTATATCAATTCCTTGCCTTTTGCGTTTATTATCCAATTGTTTGGTTAAAAACTAATTTGATTGAACCAAAACGAATTAAATTTCACGAATATTTCCGCTGTTAAAACGAAGTTAAATGCACCAAAATGAAATTGAATGACTAAAAATGAAACTGTTTGTATTTTGTAGGAAATTTATTACTGTGTATGGCTATGCAATCAAATTCATCACGAAATTGAAATACCATAACACTTATTTGATTGAATGAATTACTATTATATTGACCGGGAAAACCTATCTACACATTGTTGATTTAAAGTTATGGAAACTTTAAAGTTGGCCTACAAAATCTTTGGCTATTTTTATCTTCCTATCATGTCCCTATCTGTTTGGTGTAATGTTATTTTTATGTGTAAAATATATCGTCTGTTCTTTACACTTGGGCCTAGACTATCATTTGAGAGCATTTGTGAAAAATGTGGCCAGTGCCCGGACGCGTTACACCATAATGACGTCTAATTTGGGATTTCTTGGCGGCCACTGCCTATCCACCTGCAACTACGTCATATAGCGCCATCAGGTGTTGGCGATTATCTGATTACTTTTTTTTTATTTTGTACACAAACGAGACTCAATCAAGATTGCTTTTTGGACAACACGGCGAGTTCGTGGATAGTTCTATGTTCTATGAAGTTCATGTTAATTGTTGGCAACCATCATAAATGCATTCTCCGGGGTCTGACTATGCAGAAAAACGATATTGCCATTTTTCCTTTCCCTTTAGAGACCACATTCGTCGTCCAAAGTATCAACCTTTTATCAAATGTTATTTGACCTTACGTTTTTTTTGTGATATGTAAGTAGCCTAATAACAATAATATGCATAATTTGCCTTTATTCAGACCCCAGTCTATCCACAGCAAGAGTTAGGCCTCACGTTTTTGCATAATGCACTCTTTAAGCACTCTTCTTGAATGTATAGGCCGAGTGACCCTACTCAACAGCCTTTTGGGTAAGTAACCCAAGGTATTTTTGTAAAAAAAAGTGCAAGAGAAGATGGTTGATGTATTCTATACCAAATCCATGGAACGAAACGTTATTACCGTGAAATAACCACGATTCGCACTTCGGAGAGCTTCCCTTTTATTAGCTCTATGCAAGTACGTATTCGACAAGCAGAAGTATTGGAGATTGGTGCCGCCGCTCTATCTTGCAGAGATATTACAGCGCTTCAGCATACAGATCCAATTTATAATATATTTATAATGGAAACTTCTCGTCACTTACCGGACTGAGGTATGAAAACCAAGCGGAGTTCCTGATGCACTTCGGCCCACGATGTCTTGAATGGTTCCAGGAGTTCTACACTTGTGCCTTACCAACCCGTCCTTACCCAAGATCTGGAGGAGGGCTACTATCATCGCCACTCCCCAATACCAAACAGAGCCATGTTGACAAGCCTAAGAACTAACGCCCAATATCACTACTGTGTGTTTCCTTCAAACTCCTTGAGAGGATTATCCTGGCCCGGCAGGAGCCAGTCGTCGAACCCCATCTGCTGAAGATACAAGCAGGATTTCACCGCTGACCGGAAACACTGTCCATCAGATTATAAAATCCAAAATGATATTGAGAGCTTTGAAAAGCATCGAAAGGCAGGCGTAATCTTGGTGACCTTACTTTTCTTTACAGCATAATGACACCATGTGGCACCAGGCTTGACACTCAAGCTTCTCAGGACCATCCGGATCGTACAGGTACAAACATAATTTGTAACGTGCTTGCAAACCGAGCTTTGTTCTTAAGACCATCAGTGATGGGCAGAGCAGTCGAATGCGTAGTATGAGGAACGGAGTACCCACAAGGATCTGAACTGGCTCCCATTTTGTTTAATTTATATATCGGCGATTAAAAAAACCTCAAACAACATCTAGACAATACGGCCACGCCGACGATCTTGCCCTTCTTCACTCGAACAGAAGCTGGCCTGAAGTAGAAAGTACACTTATTGCATGATCTAGCCCTACTTGCAGCATATCTCAAGACCTGGAGAGTGAAGCCAAGACCACGGCTACTGCCTTCCACCTAGACACCAAAGAGGCTCAACGCCAGCTTCAAATCTACCTCAATGGAGCGCCTCTTCCATACAATCCTACACCAAATTATCTAGGAGTGAAACTTGATCGGCAGCTTACTTACCGGTAGTACCTCGAGTCAGTATGTGCAATGGTACAGAGTTTCTACCAGTGCTTTCAGGCATTGCACTGCAGTGCTTCGGAGAGAATATCACAAGCATAAACTGGTGAATAACGCTCTTCGCTCTGTTGGACAACAAGCACGAGATAAAAACACTGTCAAAGAATACACCAGACGGCAGACAGAGACTGCGTTCTCGTCGACCTTTCTGTCAACTCGCTGACTAACTCTCCAGCTCCCTATTCAATATCTCACAGACCATGGAAAACACTGCTGGCTATACTCCAAGACCAGACCAATTCACTATCACAACCATGACAGAACTCCCACCAGGTAGCAATCTTCCACGCAAGGAATGGGTCACCTTGAATAGTCGTTTCAACAGCAACATGCACCGATGGGGGCTGCGACCATCTCCAGCCTGCCAATGTGGCTCTCCACCACAGACTGCGGATACCTTATCATGAGTGCCCTACCTTTCGCCCACCGGTGAACATTGACTTCTCAAACCCCAACGAATCAACAGTGAGCTGGCTCCACCAACTCAACATATTTAGCTGCTGCCTTATACACAAGAAGACAAGAACAAGAACTGCATCCCATTCTCTGCAATTGGTGTTGACCATGCCCTAGAGCACATCTATCTGGTAATGAAAGTACTTGGCGGTCTGGTGGGCATAACTAAAAATGCTTGCATGTGCTCGAAAGCGATTCTTCCTGATACCAGAGCTTGCCAGGCTTGGCTCTGCCGGAAGAGTACGTGAGTTCGCTGGATTGACAACTGCAAAGCAATATCACCACCACGAACCATCATCTGCAGTATGGACGAGACAAGAACAAAATGTCCTTCGTTTTATGAATGTAATCAACTCCAATGTTAACCCAATGACATATGACGAGGATGATTTAGTAAACATCAGCAGACGAAGTGCAGAGAAATGATCTGTTTGCAAGATGAGCTTGCCCAGAAGACGTATACTGACTTCATTTAAGAGCGCATTAATAATAACAAAGTTGGAGTCTGGGCAAGAATGAAGATCCAGTACAACGTATGGGAAAGCTCTAGAAAAGCAAAAAAAAACACATACATTTGCTGATCAAGTAGTAGAGCTGAAGGATGACAGATCACTGTTTACTCGTATGTTGATTGTTGCCAGGTCTAGGCCAGAAGTGAATCTTAGAGAAGCCATACTCTCTTAAATGGAAAAATTGAGGTGAGGGAAAAGTCCAAATTAGATTGAGAAATCAGTCTACACATTGAAAATTCAAACCAAATTCCATTGAATTTCAATCAAATTTTAGACTTTTCCCCCAACTCAATCTTTAAGATTGATTTTTCAATATTTGGTTTTAAGAGAGTAGGTCAGCATGAATTCATCTCACTTCCACGGGCCCTGTTCTCTTCAACTGGAGCAATGTTACAGTGTAATGACAAGTTGAAGCTCATGACCACTATACACTGTTGCTCATAAAGTTGGAATAAAATAGTTTTTACCACTTTATGGAATGATTCTTACAGCGTGCACTATTTATGATATCTGGGGTGTATAAACTTAGTCCACAATTACCCCTTTACGATCTGTGTCCTTGAGCGTTCCCATGGCCCACATAACGACCCTCGTCCTCTTTCCATTGATTTCATACAAAACAAATCAGAAATACTCCTTACAGTGGAGTTTATCCTTCAGCTCCAACGGTTTCGAATAAGAAAAATATTCCTTGGCAACAATCATAAGAATTTTTTCGTCAAGAATTTCGCTTAAATTACGTGTTAAACCAATGGCCACGTCCACGTCCAAAATGGGGATTCCTTGATGATTACACAGACCTCAACACTACAACAGTGGTAGGACCTGCCATTCTACCAGCACAAGTGAATTCAAATCGCATCAACCTCCGGGCGTACCCTATATCTTTTCAGACTTCACGGTAAGAGGGGCGTTATGCCCGAGGTTCGTTTATATTATCCGAAGGTTTCATATTTTCGAATGTTGTATTATCCGAAGGTGCGTCATCCGACGTTTCGTTTAACCAAAAAAAAAAAAGAAATCAAAGGTTCGTTATACCGAAAATTAAGTAAGATTCGTTATAGCTTATCCTTTTCGGCCAAGCGAACCTTATTTCCTTTCCGAATCAACGAACCTTCGGGCATAAACGAACCTGCGGACTACCCACAATCTTCGAGATAAACGAAGTTCAGAAGACAAAAACCTTCGGAATGAAGAAACAAATGTTCATATTTAACGCACCTTCGTCAATAAATAACGCTATGTAGGTATAGGAAATGCCCGTGTTCGGAATACCGAAACCTTCGGATAAACGAACCTTCGGAAGAGGAAACAGCAACCCCTGACATACAGCAGTTTTAAATAGGCCCGGCCGGTGTTTTTTTTTTTTCCTCTCTCTCGCTCCGATCACTGAACCAAATTTGAAGCTCCGTGCTTTTATTTGCATAACGCAACATTCTTGAAGTTGACTTCCTGCGTAGCATTTAAACTACTGAAGGCATTAATCCCTGGACTGTATAAATCTTGTTGACGCGTACTTACATTTATAGTTAAGATAGGCCTACCCTACGTCACAATTCCCCGGTATAATGATATTTACGCGTTTAAATACGTGGGTTAGCTTAACGACCTGTTAAGTATTTAAAGTTTTTAAGCTAATCACATATTTAATAAGGCCTACCATCCGGTTTTTTAACATATCGTTTTTGAGAATACTGCCCAAAATATTTTAAATAAATGACCGTTATTAGAAATTTCACTATTTTTCAGTGGAGTTTTAAATAATCCACTAACCCCAATTGATTTTGAAGTCCACAATATCATAATATATAACTAATATTCTTAAAAAACTTAGGTTAAAGATTTTGTAATGTCACTGGACGAGATTGCCATAGTAAAATGCACGTAGCAGTTTCCCCAAATTACCATTTAGAAATTCCCCAATGCCAAATCGGGCAGTCGTGACCCCCCCCCCCCCCCCCCCCCCGACGTAGTCTCTTATGACGTCATGCCCAGGTTTTTCCCATCCGTCATCCCCCGGTACGGGATAAATTGTTCTTTACACGGCAGTACTCGCGTACATCATGTTTTGTGCAGGGCTCACTACTACAGTTCAGAAAAAAAGTAAATCTGTCACCCTACATATTTAAAAAAAATTTGCACGTTCTGCCACCGAATGCCCCTTGGTTTTTAAAGCACCAGCATTACACCGTTATCCATTTTATATGTGAGTGCCCCCGGTATGACCTAAAAAGAGACTACACATGTCTTAGGAACCACACACCACTAAATAAACTAGGTGTACCAGACGATGTCACAGAGCCAAAATAGTTTTATGTTGGCATCCGAAATGTGACCCCGTTTTTATTATTCCATTTACTTCCATATTACAATCAATTTCCAAATATTTCCCAATGTGACCTTTCCCCTAAATGAGGAGTCATAAAATGTTGATAAGCTGCGTCTAATTTGAAATTAATCATAATATCTGGTCTAGTATAACAAACCATTTGAGGGGTAAACATTTTGTCCGTGCCATTTTTTATAACTTCTGAAGCTTTTTGGAAACTGTGCAATTCTAACTTTTAGTAAACTTCAAAGTAGAAGTGGGTGTGTTGTAAACATGCAAATCTTCGATGCTCTGTAGCTCAAAAAATCAGCCTTCATCATATGACTTTTTCATTTTTGTTGAAGAGGTATGGTCGTGATCTTCCAAAAAAATCCAATTTTGAAAGAACCAGTCGCTTTATAGCCGAGGAAATGACGTTTAATGAGAGGTCATTTTGTACTCAAGTCTATGGGAGTTATTTAGTGGTGTGATTCCCGCAAGTATGCACACCTTTATGGAAAATGGCGGCCAATGATGACGTCTGTAATAAAGGTGGGCAACTCTTATATGGTTACTGTCGTTTATCTTTTATTCCCAGACTCAGCATTGACAAAAATAACATTGTGATATTTGTCTTCCTTGATGAACTTTCTACTATATTCAAGAAAGATGCCAGCAAATAAAAATATTCAATTTTTTACCTATTTGAAAACAATTCGTCATGTGAATGAAAAAAAGGTCTTAATTGCAATAACTGCCATAGAAATTCCCATCAAACATGCTATTGTGCTAAGTTTTTGATCAGTGGCTCTTAAAATGGTATCAGTTCAAAAGCCACTGACTCAGAAAGAATCCAAATCCTCCCTAATGACAACAAGGAACCAACCATATTACCACCTGGAAGTTATTGCACTTACGACATTCTTACACTCGATTTAATTTTTGACTGCATCTAATTTCATCACTTGTCCTGATAATATAGCTGAGGTTTAACCCTTCTTTGAACGTGTCTGAGTGTGGCAGTGATAGGCTACTCCACAGTTTAGCATCCCTGGACAGACCTCATGTACAACTACTTGGGATCCATGGCCGACGGCAATTAGTATGTAAGTGGCGCCCAAAAATGCGATGTTCTGAACATACAATAACCTTTATGAATTAATCTTAGGTGACCGCTGATGACATTCTTCGTTTCGTTGTCGTTCGTTCGTGCGTGCAGTCCAAAATGACAGTGGAAGATCCGTCCTTTAACCAGCTGATATTTTTCATCATCCAGGTTGTCAGGCTCTGGAATCCTCTTGGGGACTTGTGACTCACATCATCTATGATGTGGCTAATGTTTTGGCCTCTCCACCAATCGCAGTTTGGTGAAAGTTCTACTCCGATCTAGTGAAGGAATTTTGTACGACCACGCCAGTTTTCTGAGTTTGTTGAGGTTGACCCATGTTTTCCAATCACGGTCACAGTCTCTGGGCTTGCTAGATGGGCTGTCCACAATTACACAAACTGCTTTAGGTTCAAAGTTGAGGATGACCATTGCTCAGACCCATCTGTTCATTGACCAGATGATCGATAGGATCCTGTGACTGCAGGGTCATGGATTGGGTAACAAAATGATTCCGTTTGCCATTCTCTGATCCTCAAAGGTGTTGGTGGGTGACTAAGCACCAAGGTTTCATCACATTTTCTTGGCGCGCTTGATCGTCTGAAGGTTCCCCAAGGTTTGCAGGAGCTATAGATGACATTCTAATGACCATTAAAATTGTTAGCATCGATTGTTGACTACATGCACCAACAGTGTTTACTCATTTGACTTTAGTTTACCCCCTGATGACCTTCAAGAAAAGTTTTGGCTTTGAATGTTTTTGATATGGACAAAATGATCTAATTTTTCATTGTTAAATTATCAAGAGTAAATTTGACCCAAAAAGTATTCTTTGAAAGCTGTGAAATTTCACTCTTTTTAGAGTGGGCCCTGTAGTCACTCCAAAAGAGTGAAATTCACTCTTTTGCATTTAGAGAGTAAGGAGCATTATAATAATTGTACATACATACATAGAAGGTTTGAGAATGAAATGCCTGGATAAATTATTTGACTCTAATGACCTCAAATGAAATGACCTCAAAAATCTCAAAAAATAAAAATAAAGGGATCTTCAAACAATGTGCTATTGCTTTAACTTCTCTTGAAGTTTCCACACAATGTAACATCTTCATTTATTTTCAAACAAGTGAAATGACTGTAGTATGAATTCATTTCACTAGGCTATGCTTGAATATTTTACTTTACTGACTTGCTTCTTAACATACGGTACTGTCTTTTCAGAAATGTATAAAGAATATTTTTTCTCCCCTTACCATGCATACTTACCCTTCCCAACTGAGCAAGTCAATCACTGCAAAGAAGTATATTGCGTGGATGTACCCAAAGTACAAACCTTTAAAATTCAAAATGCAAATTGCTCTTTTCACTTAATGTTGTTAAAGTAAGAATTATGCTTGTTGGTGATACACTTACGACCAAATTATTTATTCGAAGTTAACGATGCAAACCGGACTTATGAAATTGTTGAAGTCAAAACATTGCTGTGTTGTTGTAATGCAACAGATATAACTTTAAAGGGGCATGTGAAGATATTCCGAGGACATAAGAAAGTAGGAAATAATATTACAACCTGAATTTTATAGTAGTTTGCGCATGGCCTGTTATCTGTGTTTTTTTACAAGTAATTGCGGCCTATAATATAAAATAACACTTTCTATTAGTAAGCATGCAGTTTAAAACATTCTTGAAGCATGAACTAAAATCGATTGTTTCGGTATATAACGGATATTTTGATTATTTTAACGTACTGCTCACTTTATTGGGTTTGATGTGTTTTAAAAGGTGCTTGTTCCGATTTTGTATCATGTTCTCTACT
This sequence comes from Ophioderma brevispina, assembly GCA_023653785.1. NCBI lineage: Eukaryota > Metazoa > Echinodermata > Ophiuroidea > Amphilepidida > Ophiodermatidae > Ophioderma > Ophioderma brevispina. The sequence continues at coordinate 38,931 of JAMKCH010080435.1, read as the reverse complement.
TGAGTCTGCCACTTGCCACTCACCATCAACATTCACGGGAAACAAACTTGTGGTTTTGATGACAGAAGCAACAATAAAATTTGCAACCCCTGACTGTGCTGTTATTGATGACTAACCATTAAAATGTCAGTTTTGTCTCCATCTTTGCAAAGAAATGGACGTGGAAGCTAAAAAATTCCAAAACGACAATGAAGAAAAATACAGCCCTGATAATGATGATACTACTTCCGGTTAGGTCAGGGCGGTTCCAAAGGTAATCGGAACAAGCACCTTTAAAATTTAACTCTGCTAAATGATTTTTCCGACCCACAAAATCAGAAAATTCTTATTTTTAACATAAATACTTTGCTTTTGGCTTATTCACTTAAGGTAAGGGACGCTGATTTACCGCTGAGATATGTTTCCCCGCTTAAGGTAGTCTTACAGAATAAACCTCATGACTAGTCATTGCGTGCATAAGCTTTATTCCATTAGACTACCTGAAGCGGTAAAAATATCACAGCAGTAAATCTATTATAGAACAGCGGCGTCAAAACTCAACCGCCGGACGCGTCCGGTTTTTCGCGGTTGGGACCACTTTGCATTATTCTAAACAATATAACACGGTTTAATCGTGATAAAATGCCGGTCATCCCATGTCCGATAGTCGAGCTTTGAATCCCCTCCAGAGTTAAAGGGATAAGCAGTGATAATGCATGCAAGAGGATAGAAATGTGTAAATTAATTATATTACCTTATATATCAGGGACAAGAGTAAAAAAATCCATTAAACTACTTTAATGTAGAAAAAAAATTCCACACACATCAAAATTAAAATTTGAGAATTTTGTCATATCGCGCTTCAGAATCAGGGACGTTTTGATGTTAAGGTTTTTTTTTTTACATCAAGTTGGAATTTTTAAAATAAAAAATCCAGTATAAAGTGTCTTTAATACCTTAATTTAAAGAAACCCACTTCCAGGTACGTTTGCACATCCATGCCAATTTACAACAAAAATACCAATACATGGATTTTTATTATTTTTTTAAGTTACGGATTATCGAATCCCCGCTTATCCCTTTAAAATAGTTTAACATTATAAAAATGCACAAACAATGTAGAGTACAAGAATTGAGGGGTACGCTATAAAAGCTGTCTATTCCAAATGACGATATAATCTTGTCAAGGGGCACTTCAAAGAATTCTTGTCAAATAGTCAAAGGTCAAATGGAAATTCTCATATCCTACAATTAAAAAAAAAGGATTTCTATTATGAGCTCCTCGGACAAGATAACTTTGAATAGGCAGTGTTTAAAGGGTAGTGTTAATCTTCCTTCATCTCCTAGAGTCCCTTTAAAGTTGATCGCATCTACACATGTCTAACTCGATATTTAAAGGTGCTTGTTCCGATTTTAGTGTATTGTATTCTCAAAATGTTACGAGACCCTTACAATTGCATACGCTTACCATACCATCAAGTTTCGTGGGTGGGAAACAAATTTGCGGTTTCAATGGTAGAAGCGGTTACAATGCTCTATTTACTACTGTGCTAATATTGATTGCATCTATCTTCGCAAAGAAGTGGATTTGGAGGCTGGAATTTCAGGACGACAATGAGAAAAAAAATGTTTTTTCATCTGATATAAAATTATGCTACTTCTGGGTAAATCTGGGGGTCCCAAAGGCGATCGGAACATGCACATTTAAAACTTACATTTTCAAGCATCCAAACATGTTTTCAGCCGAATGCAATCCCCAAAACAAATCCACCTGGTAAATCCAAAAATGGTTGAAGTGTGGTTTCACAACAGTGTAATCAGACGAGATGTTATTAATTGATTACAAAAATATAAAGCATAGTGTGCTATAATTTCTTATATGGTTGTGAAAAACTATGCTCTTCTTCGACATCAACGTCGTTAGAGTTTCCGCCGCACTCTGCGGCAACTGCAAAAGTTCTATATTGTCCATGTCTCCAGTTTTCCTCCGTATGATGTGGGCAGTCCAAATCATCGTCGTCGTCATCATCATCAGTGTCATAATCATAACCTAAATCAATATCATCATCGTCATCATCGTCGTCATCATCGTCATCATCATCGTCGTCATCATACCCGTATTCGTAATCATTACCTTCCCAACTCTCATCTTCATCGAAAAGTCCTAACTCATATTCATCATCTTCATCATTGTTAGGGTGTTCGCCACCCCAACCATACTCCACTTCAGCATATAGCGGTTCATAATCTTTTTCACTTGTGTTATCATCAGGCACGAGTTCGGCAGTATCATCATCTATATAACCAAAATTGACGGCATCATATGAGGTGGAGGATCCGGGTCTGGGGAGTTCTTCCTCAACATCGTATCCTCCGGAAGCCCCTTCATATTGTTGATGGTTGCAATTGAGACTATCGTCTATAGTTACCACCTCAACTAGTTCATTGTTTCCAACACTGGAATTGTTCTGATTAGCTTCTTTCTTCCTCTGATATTCCTCCTCATCGCTGGAATCCCTGCATGAAACAAATAATTAAAATATTAGGGAAAAAGATATAGTTGCCAATAGAGAGCGGCTGTGTTTCGGATTATCAGCCATCTTTGAGGTGGAAGTGACCTATGAACTATGCACCCACCTACTTTGCACCTGAACGACATTCTATATGTTCACGTGAGTGTATTGTTTGACCCTCAAAGATAGAGAAGCCAATTACATTCTTAGAAAGAAAGCATACTCAAAATGAATGCAGCAAAAATATTTGAAACCATGTTTGAGTAAACATATGTAAGTTTGACCATTTTCATTCGATACCGATTTGTCTTTACATATTTCTAATTGTTGTCTCTTGTAACGTGCACCGCTATTGCGTGGTCCGCCTGAAGCTCTCCCAGTTTTGGCATATTTTGGTCCGTGACGCCTTGATTAGCATAGGCCCTATTTGAATCCATCACCCTACCGAACATATTTGTTTGTTTTTTTTCGCTCATGGAAATAACGAAGTGAGTGAGAAATATATTACTCCGACCATTCTATGTATGTATTTTGTGACTTGTTGATGTTGTAATTGTATCGTTCAGTTTGAGCCTCATCGCCCGTGCTCATCTAGAGCGCCGTTCTAGTAACACGTAGATTCCCGGTCCGAATCCAGCCAGGCGCACATAATTGAGTTTTCAACGCTTCCGTGCATTCCGCTATGATGGCAAGATAAAAATCTATTCTACCCTGTGATCGGTTTGTTTTAAACCAGGGACTATTAAATCATTTGATGGTCAATCAACGTTAATTTTAAACGCTAGTAATAATATTTACGTAATGTTGTTTGCTTATCCGTAAGATGGCCTCTACTTATACGCGATTAAGCATAACCCAATTAATGCTTTGGAATTCCAAATTAATATTGAAGTGTTTTGTTTCTCAACAGTTTGATCGAGACTGCCGAATTATTTTGCATCTCTTTTGCATTTTTTCACATCGGAAATTGGGCTCATATATATCGGCCAAAATACACAAGCAATACCTACTTATACAATATTGTATACCAAATATATGAAAAAAACCCCGCATGTTTGTAAAATGTCTTTTTGGATATATGTACAAAATAGCAATGAAAAGAAGTAATAATAAGATCCATAAGAGCCTGTTTGCATCGAAGCGTTACTGCGTGATATATAGAACGATATCTTTGTGCATGAAAACAGGTTAATGACGAAATATGGTGGGCATTAAAATCTGAATGGTTATTGGACAGTACCTAATCAAATGTGGTTACAGTACCAAGGCTCGTGTTGGCCTCGTTACCATAAAATGCATTTCACATTAAGGGGAAAGTGTGCCGCAGGTCTGAGTTTGAAGTTCGCTAAACAAGGAATGTAATAACAACACATTCATATACGGCGGCACACCATCAGATGCAATAACATTAAATTTCTCTTTGTATTGAAACACTTTGAAAAGACTGGTACCGACAAAAAAAAAAAAAAAAAAAAAACAGTTTGATCGAGACTGCCGAATTAGTTTGCATCTCTTTTGCATTTTTTCATATTTGACATTGCGATCATTGTACGAAATATATCGGCCAAAATATAAAAGCAATACTTACTTATACAATATTGTATATCAAATATATGAACAAAGGAATGTCTATAAAATGTCCTTTTGGACATACATGTATGTACAAAAAAACGCAACGAAAAAAGTAATTATTAGTAATAATAAGATCCATAATAAGAGGCTGTTTGCATCGAAGCGTGACTGCGTGATATATAGAACGATATTAATATTTGTGCATGAAAACAGGTTAATGACGAAATATGGTGGGCATTAAAAATCTGAATGGTTATTGGACAGTACCTAATCAAATGTGGTTAAGGCTCGTGTTGGCCTCGTTACCATAAAATGCATTTCACATTAAGGGGAAAGTGTGCCGCAGGTCCGAGTTTGAAGTTCGCTAAACAAGGAATGTAATAACAACACATTCATATACGGCGGCACACCATCAGATGCAATAACATTAAATTTCTCTTTGTATTGAAACACTTTGAAAAGACTGGTACCGACAAATGCTAAATTAAATGTTTTTAGACGCCATGCCTACTGGCTCAGGGTGGCCTTCATTTCACCTCTAGCGAATCTTTGTGATCATTGCCATTTTTGTTTGGCTCAACGAAGTTAATTATTGATATCGCTGAGGTCTTATGTATATCCGAGTGTCCTCCTTTTCTTATAATATTAATGTTGTCTGCCTCGTCGAACAGTAATGCTGCTCCATCCATTGGGACTCCCCAGCATGTAATGCAATAAAATATAACATAGCGCAACGTGATGTAAATCAATGTAGTGTATGAAGTAGGGTGCATGTAGTGTAGTGCAATGTGGCGTCATGTGATATTGTGAGATGTTATAAAATGAATGTAACCTATTTTCACGTGATGTAATACTTGCATGTAATGTAATCTAATTTACGGGCTAATTTAATGTGATTAAACGCGATCAAACTTAATACAATGCAATCGTTGTAATGGAATGAAAAAAAACACAGAAAATATCAGCTTCCAACAGACCAAAACCCTAAGCACTCTGCGTTTTTTTAATCAGAAAAGCTACGCGGAAATTCGTTTTTATTGCATTTTTAGACGACTTTTTTTCGGCCGAATTTTTCTTGGTGTTGATAAGTTAAAGGCACTATCGGTGATCTGCCAAATCAGAAAATCAAAAAAAAAAAAATACACAAAAGGTCATTTTTTGCAAGTTTATAACATGTATAGCTATCAGGCCCGTAGCCAGGAATTTTCTTGGGGTGGGGGTGCGGATTTGCCAGAAGTGGACCTTTCGCGAGGGGGCACAGAATTTTTTTGGCTCGCTGCGGTCGCCGGTTGCCCCATTTTTTTACCATCGTCTACAAAATCTGAAGGGGGGAGGGGGGCGGCGGGATGGTACATCAGTACGTCGCCAACAAGATATTAGTAGTAGTAATGCAGTAGTATTGTAGTGGCTATTCATAATCATAATCATGCACAACGCCCAAGTTAAAACAAAAGCTTGTAGACAAGCAGCAAACTTCAGTATGATAAACGGACCTTTGCCATTTTTTTTGGGGGGGGGGTTGCACCCCCGCACCCCTTGGCTACGGCCCTGATAGCTATCTTAACATACCCTGCAAGTAAAGATGAAAGCAACCTATAATAAAGACAAAATCGGATATTTTAGTCATTAGTTATAATCTCCCTACGGACATTTTTTACAACGCGTAATTGAATGGGTATTCATATCTTTGAACAGTGTTGTTTTGGGTTTTTTTGGCATTTTGCATACTTTCGAATATTTTGACTTTTTGGGTGGATCACCGATAGCGCCTTGCATGGGACTGTGCATTCACCCAGCGATTTACTTCTATTCAAAACTCAATGATTTATGTCATCACAAAAATGCTCTATTAACTTTACACATGAATTTTTTTATTTAGATACGCGACATTTTACCACATCGTCGGTCATAGACCTTGCATTTGCAATAACGTAACTCCATGCTGTTTACATCGCATTACACTGCATTACATTACGTTACATTACATTACTTCATTAATGAAATGCATTGAAATGTAATCCAATGAAATGCAAATTAATGCATTTGGTAGTTATCAAATGCAATGCATTACACGGGTAATGTCATGCAATGTAATGTGAAATGATACAGTGCAATGGCAGGCAATAAAGTGCTACATAAGACAATGAAAATTATACGCAATTTTTTTATCAGAAACGTCTCAAGTTTTAATAATGTAATCAACATTTTATGATAAATATATGTGCATGATATGGGTACAAAGTGAAAAACAGCTCTGACAAAAGACTTAATTACCCTAAATTATTCGCGAGAACGGCAGTTTCTTGTGGCACGCCTTGTGCTTAGAACGCATTATTTGATTTTTGATGAACGTAAATGTTATTTGACGTGGCGTTTTCCATTATCCTGAACATTCAGGAAATTAGACATTTTATGAAAACCATTCAGGTTGGTAGTACCACATTAATGCGTTTTGACAATTCTATATATGTGTACTGTTCTATTCATATTTAGCTTACACGCGATTTCACAGGCGTGTAGGTACTGACCATAATCTGAAATAACCGAGTTCATATTTGCACCGCATATAAGGCATGGTTATACGGAATAGTGTAACGTGTCTTTTTGATTAAAAGTGACGTTTTAGAATTTTACTGAGTTTTCAAATTAAGTTTACAGTTCTGCACAATATGAAAGTGATCCATTTCCACACTGAGTTTGAGGTCTTTAATATTTTATCAAGATAATAATAATAATAGTAATATTAATAATAATAAGTGATAATGACCTGGCTAAAATTCCGAAGTATGGTTACTCAAGCAGGCTGTAAGACAATCGAATCAAAATTTAACACTATATAAATTTTCTCTTATTTCAACTTTAAATTGGAAGTAAATGAAAATATTCAATACAACTAACCAAGGAAAAGAGGTTTATTATTAGCACACCGGATTGTTGAACAATTGTGAGGCAATCATGCAGCGAAAAGTTACAAGAGGATAAAATAAAAATTGCTTCAATCTTATCAAAAAGTATACAAAAGTGTTCGTCTGATCATAAGGATTTCAAATATGCAAAGTTAGTACATACAACCTATAGTTTTGCCAAATTCGGAGATTTATCAAAAATGCACAGTTATTACACTAATAGACAGACCGTACGTGCATGTTATGGTATGTATTGTATTTGAAAGATTCTTATCAATCCTTCTGTTGACTACCTCATTGGAAATATATGTGTATAATAATAATAAAAAAACCATCAGAAATAATAAGGTTCCAATAAAACAGAAATCTGTTGTTCAGAGACGTTACATGCAATTAGACTTCCAGAATAACTTTTGTGACGTCTTAACCGCTTTCAGAACGCACATTGCCCTAAATTTGCTAGACGACTTATATTATTTCATGACTCTTCATTTTTTGCCAAATCACAAGGGGAATTTCAAGTATGTTGGCTATGGTTCCGTTTATTATTTTATTACGGTAGTGCATCATAATTGAGATTGGCGATATATGCGACGTGAAGTGTATTTGTCAAGCAGACCCGAGTACCTCTCGTCGTCTTCAGTTCTTTAATTGAAACCCGCTATAAGGACCCAAAACAATGGGTTTCAACTTACAGAGCCTGATGGAAGCACCCATTTGTTTAGATTTTCTATAAGAGTGATTTTGAAAACATTATGTTCGTCTATTTAAATAAACTTAGGGTGGTACCGATATAAAAACACGTTCTTACAGGGTGGGCTTCAGTTCTCCTAAATATGTATACACCTACAATCGAGGACACATACCTGACTTTTCACTATATATATTCGAGGACTTCGTTACAGCGAGGAAGTCCTCGTTTGTAATGATGTTAAAATATCTTCGAGACAGTCCATCACCCAATTTGATTACTTGTGATTTTTATTCCATACAAATATTTAAAAGGGATTATTTTTGACGTTGATTTTTACAAAATGTATTACAGTTAATTCGTACACTGTAAATTAAATGCACGCCTCAAATTGTGTTCAGGTTTTTATCACCAAAAGGTGTTCTGTTACTTTAAAGTTATTGGAATTATTTTCCAATAACTCTCGTATTTTCTTGTTTTAACAGGTCCTGTATCCAAAAACATTTTGAAAAAAGTAACAAACGTAAAGTTATTCCCGGCCTTAGTCACCTTCTATTTAATTTTGAACATTAGTGTTAACAAATGAACACATAATGGACGCATATTTTAACAAATAATTGGTGTTCAATTGTAACAGTTTGGGACACATGAGGGCGTTAAAGGGCGTCATAGTGTCAGGTGTTAATTATTTGAACACATGACACCTTTTCGGTGCCTCTCTTTGACCACATGACGCCTTTTCGACGCATGAATTGAACACATAATCGTGTTCATTTGTAACAGTTAGGGAACACTTGAGACGTTCAAGTGTTCAAAATTAAATAGTCAGGTGACTAAGGCCAGGAATAACTTTACGTTTGTTACTTTTTTCAAAGTGTTTTTGGATACAGGACACTATTTAAACAAGAAAATACGAGTGCTATTGGAAAATAATTCCAATATATAACTTTAAAGTAACAGAACGCCTTTTGGTGTTAAACACCTGAACACAATTTGAGGCGTCCTTTAATTTACAGTGTATAAATATTTTGGTTTCACTCAGTGACTTAATCAAAATACTTGCAAGTGACAGCATAAATTTGACATAAGATATCTTATGAAATTAGCAGTAATGCGAATCACGCTCTCAAAGTGATGGATAATTTCCTTTAAAATATCTCACTATATTTTAACCCAGTTTGAAAAGGTCAATCTTGAAATGATGTAGTGATGATATTCTTCTTCTTAACGCTCCACTTTAATTAAGCCCATTTTGAAAACGTACCTGCGCGCAATTTGTCCATGAGATTACAGACCCTAGATGAAAAGCGCGGGAAATTACCGTACAATACTTTGGCCAGGCATTGATTCGGTTCGGAGTGTTGGTTTGGTAAAAATTAACCTGACTGAATGTGACATATTACGGCTTGTGTCTCGTCCCCGCGAGGTGTTTGCAAATCTGTTGGATGAACTTAATCTTTTAAGTGCTGAGCGAATCGTCAAACAAGGCTGTATGTGTAGTTTCCATGCGTGGAAATCTTTACAACGGTAATTTTTAATACATGTAAAATTCTGCAATATTCTGATATCCATATTGTAAAGAAGAACGCTTCATGAATTAATAGACTAAAATCCTTTGAAGTCTAAAACAATTGGCACCATGTTATTTTGAGGTTTAGCGTGAAAAGATGTGCTTAAGGGGCGTTGTATAATGCAATGGGTTGATTTTTTCTGTCTTCGTTGAAATGCTTTTGTTTTTCTCCTATTGTCTTCGTCAATATCGGTCTTTGATACGTTTCAGAAAGGAAATGCTGCAAGGAATTACATTAAAAAACACTGGTAAAAGTTTGATGAATTCACAATTGAGCGAAAATGAAGCCCTTTAACAAAACAATGCCTTTACACCACTTTTAGTATTACTCATATCTGTGTGCGTTTCAAACAATTTTCGTTATCGACAATTTTAGTTTGACTTAAACGTTTGTCTGTTATGCGGACAACTTATACATCCTAGCAAGAATTGCTCCACCAGACATCCGTCGTAGTGTAGCGAGCATGCAAGTATCTAATGTGAAGCACCCAATGTCTGGTTAGAGACCAGTTGTCAACCGCCTTAAATCCAGAGAGAGTTTCTTAAGCAAAGTTCAACCACTTGAAACAGTCTTTAAGGAGTTAAAGAGAGTCGCCTTGCTATCACCCAAGTAACATCTATTGGTATTGAACCCGGTGAGCATCTTCCACCTGGGGCTGACTCCTTATGGGCTGAATGGAGATGTCTCAACAGATTGAGAACCAGAACCGGCCGAAGTGGAGCTACCTGGAAGCAGATCGGGACACTACCTGTGATTGCGGAACTGCACCACAGACAATGGAACATCTCTTGGTCTGCCCAATGCTGGAGCAACAATGCACAAACAAGGACCTTGCAAAATTTAGTGAAGCAGCCAGACATTGTACACACCTCTGGCTGGATCATATTTGAGAACCACTGTGTTTGGATACGATAAGAAGAACTCCGGGTGGTTTTATTCAGAAAACTTAGGCTTTGAGAAATTGAGCTACACATTTTTTTCTTAAAAAATTTTATACCGTATATGCTCTACAGTGTGTCTCAAAAAATGTGCTGTTATTCTCATAGCTTGCGCCCTCTTTGGGATCACTCAACCGTAAATTTTTGATGTCAGCGTATAGCCTTGTCAATTATCTTCTCTTCTTGCAAAAATTAGAAACTTTCATCAACACCTTATGCAAATATCGGTAGTTATGCAAGATCATGCCGTTTCAACTTCTGCCAATGGGATTTAAACAGTTAAGGAGTGAGGGGAGAAAACTTGGGCTAAGCATTCAGCCTAGGTCTCTAACCATAAATTGTGTAGAGAGCATCAACTAAAGTATACACTTTTGAAATCCTTGTAACCAAGCAAACAATACTGTATGCTTTCTTCTACCAAATGGAAGCATTCTATGTCCATATGACCTATCATGATCCCAATTTCACTTAAGCGACCCCTGTACCACTTCAACCACCCCTTCAGAATGCCCATCATGCATTTTTGTGTAAGCCATAGTGTGTAAGGAATCCCTAGTATGTGCATATCCGCCTTCCCCCTTAGGTTGTAAATGCTGCTACAACTTGAGGGGAAATGGTCCACTTTTTTGCTGGTTTCTTCGAAAAATGTCTCAAATATAAGCTGGTTAAGATGACATTTGACAAAAGTCTCTTCTGGTGATGAGGTGTTCAAAAAGCCCAAAAGGACAATAGAAGGGGATGTAGGTCCACTTCTACGCAAAAATCTGCGCAAGCGGAGACCACTGGCCCTCGAAAATGTCCACTTCTTTCAATGTTTCACACCCCAAGTAAATTCTGCGTATGGGCCTGTACGATGAATCAACTATAAGAATGCTCCAATTTTGCTGAAAGGCATACCATAATCTCTGTACACAGTTTATGCAATATACGATTTATGGTTAGAGAGTTTTTGACTGAATACACAGCCCAAGTTTTCTCCTTTTCACCCCTTAACTGTGTAAATCCCATTGGCAGAAATTGAAACGGCATGAGCTTGCATAAATGCCGATATTTGCATAAGTTCTTGATGGACGTGTCCAATTTTTGCAGGATAAGAAGATAATTGACTAGGCTATATGCAGACAACCAAAAATTCACGGTTGAGTGGTCGCAAAGAGGGCGCAAGTCATGAAAATCGCAGCACAATTTTTTTTGAGACACACTGTATTTATCTTGTAGCTTGTATGACGGTCCGTTTCCCCATATAGTAGATTTCTGTACAACATAAAGTTAAAAACAAACTACACACTTTCGCTATTACCTTTACTAAGATCTTTCATCCTCGGTACGATTCCACTTATTTGGTTTTGCATTGGACAAGTAATTCCAAGGATGACCGGCGTGTCTCTTTTGCTAAGAATTATAATCACTGAAGCAGCGAAATGTCCCATTATTCAAATGGACCATTCCTTACCAATATGACATAGCCACGATAATGGTGTGATATGTTTTGCTCTTTGCGCAGAAGTATGCAAGACAACTGACTCATACTCAGAGCCCGTGATCTCTTGGTTTATGTAATCTACATTATACGTTTCCTATACTTTGGCCCGAATTTCATCCCATGTATTACTAGACGCATAACCCCCGCAGCCGCGCGCAAGTGGCTGTAAGCCTGCTACAACTAACACGGGGATCCGTCTGCTCATTCAGTCCACGGTAAGGGTATTTAGCCGGCTGACTATGTTTTCAGTAAAAAAAAAAAAAAAAAAAAATGGACGTGTCCAATTTTTGCAGGATAAGAAGATAATTGACTAGGCTATATGCAGACAACCAAAAATTCACGGTTGAGTGGTCGCAAAGAGGGCGCAAGTCATGAAAATCGCAGCACAATTTTTTTTGAGACACACTGTATTTATCTTGTAGCTTGTATGACGGTCCGTTTCCCCATATAGTAGATTTCTGTACAACATAAAGTTAAAAACAAACTACACACTTTCGCTATTACCTTTACTAAGATCTTTCATCCTCGGTACGATTCCACTTATTTGGTTTTGCATTGGACAAGTAATTCCAAGGATGACCGGCGTGTCTCTTTTGCTAAGAATTATAATCACTGAAGCAGCGAAATGTCCCATTATTCAAATGGACCATTCCTTACCAATATGACATAGCCACGATAATGGTGTGATATGTTTTGCTCTTTGCGCAGAAGTATGCAAGACAACTGAGTCTGACTCATACTCAGAGCCCGTGATCTCTTGGTTTATGTAATCTACATTATAGTTTTCCTATACTTTGGCCCGAATTTCATCCCATGTATTACCAGAACACAACAGATTATGGCTATAAGAGCGAACCATGTGCCTTTGTGCTAATACTTACAAGGATCGATTTTCCAAAATAATTTATTCTGTGCTCTAGATATTCTTTATTTATTAAATATTTTCGGAATACTTCAAATCACATTCTAAGGTCTCCGTTATACAATGCTTCTATTTTACCAAGGTATGCGCTATTTATACATCGATCATCTATTTTTGTATTGCATGGTGAATCTCTACTCCATTACCGCAAATAATAGGTTCAGGTAGATGCGAGGCAAATCTCTGCGGCGATATAATGCTGTCGGCTAAACACGTTACTTTGCCATCAAAATTAACTAATTTCCACGTTTCACCACAATTTATATTTTCTTATCAAATTAGCCGTCGTGTAATATATTTTCACTATATTGGCTTGTCTTTCATCTCTCTGAGGGAAACTGTTAACTTGGTTACAGGTTTATTACCCTGCTTCGAGAATGCACCGTTATATCACAGTTTTATAAACTCATATCTCTAACGTCCCTAGAGGAAAATCTGAGGATCACCACAAAAAAGGAGGTAGTGTTATTTTTTGGGGGGTTAAATCTAGGGGCAATGCCCCTCCCCCCTTAAACAAGGCAGGGGTTTGCTCCGTGATTTTTTTTTTTCAAAAGTGCATTTAAATGCAGTTAAGGAACGTTAGTGATATAAAGCTGTTTGTGAAACATCCTTGGTGGTGTCTCAGTCAACACAGATGACCATACGGGAATGTTTCGCTAATATGGATCTCCTTTCAGCCTTTCGGTACATAAACGCCCCGCGGCCTTTAATGTTATTTTTGGTATAAGATGGGGTACTTTTTCAGATTTTCTCAAATTTGTTAGGAAATTGTATAAATCTCCTCAATCTGGAGTAAATTCTATCTCATTTGTTAAATTTATGTAAAAGCCAGCTCTATATCTAAAGAGGGGTTAATTTCGCTCTAAAACTGAACTTAAGGTGCAACGAGAGATTTTGGGGCATCCATATATTGTGTCATATATAGATAACACCTCCAATAGATTTCTTACCTTGTATTTGGCTACAGAAATGCCTTGAAAGTAAATTACAGTAAATTATTAATTTTTGTACCAAAAATGATTCTCAGCTTAATCCTTTCATCTTTTTACATAAAATTTTGTATTTTGATTTTGTCGTTTTGTTGAACGCGTATACACTGTTAAAATGTTCTTAAAAAACGACCGTTTAACTGTCAGCCGGGACTGAAAACGTGCAAATAACTGTAAAAAGGGATTCGAAACGTGCAAATAACTGTAAAAAACGTCGTTTTAACTGTTGTGACTCCCAGCTGCCAGTCAAACCGCCGTTATTTTAATGATCATTTTTAACAGTGTAGGCTCTTAAAAATTGATACAAAATCTAAACACCTACGTTTTACATTGTTTAAGACATCACAGAAAATCAATTCTAACTTGATGTGAAATTGTCAGTGTCGTATTTGCACCTGAGGGCGCAATTGAAGATTCTACAGGGGTCAAATGTTAAATTGATGATATTGTGCTAAAAACCTCACCAATGTGTTCCTTTAGTCACAAGGATTCAGGAATGTTTGATTGTTGAATATCTTTATCGCTTCTTTTATGACATTACGCACTTTTGGGCATTGCCATTCGCAGGTACAGACAATTTTCAACACAACTGTGCAAAAATCTCAAATTTTGAAAATTATGGGCGCTCTTCAAAAACTGTGCTTTTATTGCTTTAATGGTTCATGAGCGGTCCACATTGACGTCTCATGCGCCCAAAATCATTTTAAAACCATAATTATTAAAATATGGCAAAAAAGAAACTTTTTAAAATTAAAATGACTATATATGGACAAAATATATTATGTGGACTAAAAGTGTGGGGACATTCTAGATATTTATTCCTTCATAGAAAGTGTGGAGATATGCCCCAATATTCCAGTATTAGACGCCCATATAAATGGATTTTTTGCCTAATCAGACATGCCTTGACCACATTCCTGTCCACTTAGACAACATCGGGATCAATATAACCCATGCGAATTACATAAACCATTCCAATAAATTTGTTTTGTGAAAACGTGTTATTGACCTGCTCTCGACAATTTCATCTAAATTACATAATTCAAGAACTCGTACAGGAAACCAAAAATAAAAATCAGAACGTGTCCTGGCGCGTGTGAACAAAATAGTTATCTGTAATGCCGTAAATTACAATGATACTGATTGGGACGTGACTCTACACTTATGGCGGGAATCAGCGTGTGTAATCTCTTTTATAGCGATGTTAGCCCCGAGTTATAACCATCTATATTCCGCAAAATATGATTGACTTGGTAAATCAAATTGTATGCTTTGTTTGATATTCCTTACCAGTGGACGATATTAACGAAAAAACATTGTTGATACCGTAGATCCATATTGAAACAACTAAATTGCAAATATTGTACTTAATAGTTATTTTTAAGGTATACATTCAGAAAGTTTTCACACTCACTTCACAGATGATAACATTTTTTAAATGTTTAAAGTGGATTCTACCGACCTAGATTACTGACAGTGGCTTTAACAGATATTCAACCGATTTGCACAACCGATTAACTGCCGTTGCATCGTTATTAAGATGATCACAAAGTGACAAAATCGAATCGTCAATTGTCAACAAGTATCCGACATTTCAACCATTAGGGTGAGTGGACAGAAGATTCCCGTAACCATCCGTCATTCAATTTAGTTTGATGGACTTACTAGTCGGGTATGTATGGTACACCCCCCGTGCACCCCCACAGAACTTACCCACACCAACTTTTTAGGTGCCTTTTAGGGTCCTAAAACACTTTTGGGATGTCAACAGTGAAAAAATCCCGATGCTCTCGAGATATCCAAGATGGCCGCCATGATGGCTGCCAAAATTGGTCAAAATGGAAAAACGTCATATGTCAACTATGTAATACCAACAAACCACAAATAAAATGGTTAGTTATATGTTTTCAACCCTCCCAAATTCATTTTTGGTATTCTTGTTTTGCTCTAATGCTTTAAATCCAAGATGGCGGCCAATATGGCTGCCAAAAATAGTGAAATGTGAGAAAACTCGAATATTATCCAAAATTTTGATGAAAGAATAAATGAGATGATCAGATAATGTTTTAATCCATAGAAACTAATTGAAAGCATACTTGTGTTCTGTTTCAATGCACTAAGTTCGAGTGGTCTTATAAACTAAAAATGCATATTTAAACAGTTCAAGTTATTCTTTGCATATATAGTTATAGAGCCCATTATAACAAATTACTAAAGGGTCTATAGAAGGTCACAATCCCCTGCCCTGTAAGGTCAATATTTGAAAAATGTAAATAGAGTAAATTCCTTTTATTCGCCACGATATGACCTTACAACGTGTACTTAATTTGGAATTAGTCTGATTAAAATCGGTCTGTTTTGAAAATTTTACCCCACGATGACCTTGAGCATTTATTGGCCTGTATTTCTAAACCTAAAGGTCAAACGTTAGGCAACTATACATTTTCTTAATCTGTGAGACTAGAAAAATACAAAGGTCAATGCTTTAGCTCAATTAAAAAAGTTTAAATTCCCCCTATAAACCTTTACCCCCTTGTTCTTCAATTAGCACAAGGGGACAACTTGGGGACTTTTAATATATTGCTCCTCACAACATTACAAAATTATCCTAAAAACAGCTGTGGCTTATTCCTTTTCGCCTTATCGCTACATAATCCTACAGTTCCGGTAGACATTTCATATAGGATTCCCATGGAATTGATTCCGTCATGCGCTGTATGAGGTTGTGCAGTAGCGCTTGACGGAAGGAATGGCAATATCTCATTTGCATATATGAAACGTCTACCAAAGTTCGTGAACTATTTGGACAAGTATCAAAGGCAGACCTTGACCAATATTTAAAAGCAAACAGTTGCCATTACAATCAGTGATTGTACCCAACCATACAAAAGAACTGGCCTAGGGCCTTTGCAAGGGCCCTCTGTTACTTCAATACCTTGACATAAATCAATGAGCTAGTCCAGACAGCAGTGAGATCTAGTATAAGAAACAAGCGACTGAATATATCCTATCGTATTGGCTAAGTGCATTGATATGAGAACGATCTCAGACCCAGGAATTTAGAGCTCTAGCGTTACTTATGAATATCGTCGCCCATCACAAAAAGCGCAATACAATATGGTGCAGTATTTGTAGGTAAGTATCAAGTTTCAGAATCTAGACAAGAAATACTCCTGCGGTTGTTACCATCACAGCGATCTCAAGACTTTTTTGCATCTAGTCAGATTAAAGGTAAATTGCTTACACTATACATATAACCAAAGTTACTCTCATGAATTAAGGTAGACGTTCTCCATGCAACAGCTAAGACGATGTCAAATCCTACTCTAAATAATTGCACTGCTAAAATGTTCTAAAAAAACGTCGCTTTAACTGTCAACCGCGGGAAACGTGCAAATAACTGTAAAAATGTTAAACAGTAGCCAGTTAAACGTTTTTAACACTTAAGTGACCACAAGAGGTTGGTTTGCACTCCCGTTGGTGCCCAAGGGGGGGGGGGGGGGTTCCATGGACCCCTAAAGGAAACCACTTTCCCGAGGGGGAATTTTTACACGAATTTATAACACCACATGTGAAGGATCATCAGACAACCCCAAATCAGCAACATAAAAATAAATGTAACTTAAAAACAGAATTTTTGAATTTAAAAACATTTGTTTTCACAAAACACGCGAAAAGTGGGAAAAAGACGTAAATTCAAATGAGCTTGAGCTTACACCATAACATTTTGAAAACTTATTTTATGTTGAAATCTTATCTAGAAAGACCCAAATACAATAATTTAACACAAAACTAGCAATTTTAGGGAAGGAATCCTGTATTTTTTACGGGTGTTGCCAAAATACACGTCATTTTCCCATAGAGGTTGTACAGTAACGGTTGGCAACATCCCTGATGAATGGAAAGTGTTTAGTTTCGCACATATTAAGGTTAAATTTTTTAATGTACTAATAATTGTTTACTTAAAGTATGTGTGACTTCTATCAGCAAAAAAAAATTTGCGTTGGTTCTTGGGTCTTGATTTCTTATTTTTTAAAAATATTCTGAAATGACTTCAGTTAGGCCAAAGGGGGGGGGGGGGGGTCCATGGGACCCCATAATTAACTCATTAACGGCTTGGCCGATTTTAATTATTTTGGTATGACAAGAAGCGCCATTTAAAAGTCAGACAATTACCAAACATTTGGCGCAAAAATCCCACGCGTTTTTAAAGAGGCCAGGACGAAAACAAATTTTGGGGGTCCCTAGGACAACCACCCCCCCCCCCCCCCGTGGTTAACTTAAGTGTTAATGAACATTTTAACAGTGTGGGATATTAAGTTATAGGGTCATTTCACAGATCAAGCACAAGGAAAATACAATACACGCAGCTGGTTCACATGAACATTTCAGACATTTCTGCATTCTGGCGATTCTTTTGTACTTGCTAACTCTATATTAATATAGGACGATAAGCAACATATTGTGCATTGTAGAAATCGCAAAACCACAATGGGTAGAGTGTGTTGGCTGAAAGTTTCGGGTCCAAGGCAATATTCTTGGCCACGGGTGAAAAATGTGCCTTACCCATGATACTTAGCGACCTAATAGCATGCTCACATAATCATTGCATCTCAAAGCACACAAACGACCTCCTTAGACTACAACAAAACACCTTAAAGGAGAACCCGTACAACGAATAATATTATACAATATACTCTATAAAATAATTATTGACCACATATCGAGTGGTTTCATCTAAAAACGGAATTATATTAACCATAACAATTAAAACCACCTAGTCTGACCATGCGCTATTTAAAATTCGCGCTATTGTCATAAACGTGTTATGCGATACCGCCGGCACGTTTGTGTCATACACACCATAGGAAATGCACATTATGAAAGCGTCACATGTGAAGGTGTATGACGCTACTGTGCCGTCCGTATCCCATAACACGTATAAATATCCCATACACTAGCGCGAATTTCAATAGCGCATGGTCAGAAAAAAAAATTTAATTAATTTTTATGGTTAGTATAATTCCGTTTTCCATGAAACCACTCGATATGTATTCAATAATTATTTTTTATAGCGTATATTGTATAAGTTATTCTTAGTACGGTTCTCCTTTAACGCACATACGTCAATGTAATATTGTAAATGCGCACTAAAGCCAACATGTCAGTGCCCTACACGGTACATTGCACAAAAAGGGCTGGTTATACAGCATAACATCCTTGAATGTCATTCCATTACTTATCATTAATCCATCGGAGCTCTTTGACCCATTAAAGAGGGACTCCGGAGGTTATAGATATGGGTGTATTGGACAAAACCAGAAAGTGTGAGCATCAAAGGATATCGGGGTTTCTTGTACACGAGAAGACAATACAATCGCTGTGACCTCAATAGCTCAACGCTCTGGAAAAAGTCCTGATTTGAGGTCCAAAATACATGAATTCATTATATAATAATGTATTACCCCCAGACAGAATAGAGAAAAGAGACAGCAATTTTGGGTGCGCAAATCTGTCAAGCGTGTGGACGTTTATTTATTGAGCACAAAGTGAATGGTTAGCCAAACATAACAAGCGAGCAAAACTGAATATATGCAACTCAAACCGGAACAAATGTCCCTAGCCCCCCCCCCCCGACAGACCCATCTGTAGAAGAAGAATGTACAAATAACAGAGAAAAAAAAAAAAAAAAAAAAAAGAGGGACTCCGGAGGTTATAGATATGGGTGTATTGGACAAAACCAGAAAGTGTGAGCATCAAAGGATATCGGGGTTTCTCTGGAAAAAGTCCTGATTTGAGGTCCAAAATACATGAATTCATTATATAATAATGTATTACCCCCAGACAGAATAGAGAAAAGAGACAGCAATTTTGGGTGCGCAAATCTGTCAAGCGTGTGGACGTTTATTTATTGAGCACAAAGTGAATGGTTAGCCAAACATAACAAGCGAGCAAAACTGAATATATGCAACTCAAACCGGAACAAATGTCCCTAGCCCCCCCAGACAGACCATCTGTAGAAGAAGAATGTACAAATAACAGAGATGCTAAATTTGAGCAAAATTTCTGTTTAATTTTGAGATTCCAAACTAGGTAAAAGCTAAAAATTTGTGTCATTTTTACCAGCCACAACTGACAAAGATAGTATGAGCTAAAAAACAGTATGAGCTTTCAGGGCTAAATTATTCTGGTAGAGGTAAACTTATGGATAGGATTATCACAGTTTCATTGGCTGTTGGGCCATTTTGTGACCAAGTGACCCTGATGAATTTAGCAGTCTTACGAAATAGAGTACATCACTTTATTCAGTAAAGGCTGCTCAATTTATCTGTGGCACTAGGTCACAAAATGGCTCATCCGTTTTATTGGGGTACTCTAAAGTATTTTAGTCTATTTAGGGTCAAGTCTAACTACAGGAAGGAACCATGTATACACTCTAAAAATGTTGAGTAAAAAAGGTCAAACCCTTTTTTTTGAGTAAAATCGTAGTCAAAGCTGAGTATATTTTACACAACAATGACTAAGGTTTACCCAACAACGACTAAGGTTTATCCAACAATGACCAAAGTTAACTCAACTTTGACTAAGATTTTATGCAATAGTAAGAGTTGTGTCCTTTTTACTCAACATTGAGTATATTTGTTTTATTACAGTGTATAGTGATTTCCTTTGAACCCACTGGGAGTTCATCAGTGTTTTTCGTCTGATGTATTGTTGTTCAAATAAGCGCAAACATGATTGAAATAAAATACATGGAATACATAAAATGAATAACACATATCCCATTATGAAAAAGCATTCCATTGTAAAAATACAATGGAATACATTAAATGGGCGGGAATATATACACCTGCATTGGCACATGCTTACTGGGTACTAAGACCCAGATTGTGATGTGATATCCTCGCTGTTAACTTTTATCTAATTCATTATGTATCTGGATCACTGCGATATAAAAAAAAAAACAATGTCGATAATTATGGTAAACATGACTGAAATCGGGAAGGGAGACTATTGTTCCTGTGAGGTGCGTATCACATAGAAATGTTACACTTTCTAGCTATCACATAGCCGTTATTCTGCACGTACTTTAATATACTTCAGGATATTGCATTGAAGAGTTGTATAATATGGAAGCTTGGAAGGCAAACTCGCCGCCACAACATGCAGGCCATTTCGCTGGATCGTATACAGAGTAAAATGAACCAAATAAAACGTATATCGTTTTATGTCTGCATTGTATTGTTTCTATGAAAATGCACCTGCCGCCCTTCTTCGTCTTAAATATAGTTTGTCAAGCCGATACTCACTCGTTTCGCTTGTAATTTTAGTGACACATTCTTGCATTTCAAAAATTTGAAGTCTACGATCAATTTGATACTTGATATTTTGTTCGACTTGATATAATATTGCATCATACAACAACATATCAACATTTGGAAAATTCAATAGGAAAATATTACTAAATTCTTTATAAAAACGTAGAAAGCATCAACTTTTCATCTTGTTTTTTATTTAAATTTTAAATATGAGATGGTCTCAAGCAGAACTCTTTAATCTGACAAACACGTGAGATTTTTTTCGTCGTGATTTTTTTTAATTGTCTAACTTTGAAATGCACTTCTTTTCGTACCAAAATAATTACAATTGGCCTTACCGTTAATGAGTCAATTAATGGGGTGCATAGAACCACCCCCGGGGGCACTAACAAAAGTTTGCAAAAATAGTTCTTAAAAATCTATACACTGTAACCGTTTTTTGGCTACGTACACATATATGTAAGTAAACAATTGTGAGTAACAGCAAAATAATTAACCCTGATAATTAATGTGCTGACAACAATTTCATTGTGGACCTTGTTAAAACAAGCAAACAAACAGATATCGACCAATGCGCAGAGAGATGCACGAAACATGTGTTTATAAGTTTTATATTTTCTCACTTTGCTTACTTCAATTTGCTATGTTTTACGATTTACCATGCGATAACATTTTACCACCTTTAAATACAATCATATTGGTTTGAAATGTAAACCCGGACTGTCTTGTTTTGTAGGGTACAAGGCTTTGAATGGTCATAAGTCGTTTGCGAAGCCATCTCAAAGCCACACTGGCTTGTGTGTTATTCATTTGAGAACTCATCTTAAAAGGCCGCTGGCTTGTGACTTATTCATTCGGAGAGCCATTTCATAGCCATAGGTTTCTGTGTTTATTAACCTAAGTCATTTTAAAGCCACCGAGTCATGTATGTTTCAGTTAAAAGAGAGTGTGTGTACATTTATTTGAAAAAAAAAGCAACGGCATGAGAGTTGTTCATCACATGCTTTGAAAATGGGCCAAAAAAGAATGCGCATGCGGAATAACAATGAATGGTAACAGTGATATCACTGTTATCAGCTATCAACACTAGCAATAACATGCAATTAGGAAGGTCGAGAGTGCAATAGCTGCGAGTTGTCAGAAATTCCCATCAAACATAATATTGACTCTTGAAATGGTTCTCCAGGCGACACAGTCGTCTGAAGTACCATTTCAAGAGCCACTGACTCAATGTAAGTTCAGTGCCATCCTAATACATGGCAGCACGCGATATATCTTTCCGTATGACGGCGAGGTCACTGGACTCTATGCAATGGTCTGGCTACACAACAGTAAAGGTCCGTTCATACTTCCACTGCAATGCAATGGCAGTGCTGCTGCGGTGCCGATATACTTTCAATGCAAGTTAAAACGAACTTAACTTTGTTGCAGTACTGCATTGCAGCATCGTTTGCAGAGACTGCAATTCGGGCAGTACAACTCACGGCACTGCAGTGCATAAGTATGAACGGACCTTAACTGTATATTAGACGAGTGAAGCAACTGGCGGGCATTTTGGTATACCCAACATAACAGCATTCCAGATACACCTGTTTAATAGGTGCCCGTTTTAGGGACATGCCATCATATATGCGCGCAACTTCAAATACATTGAAACAAGGATGTTATATAGAGTTGATAACCAGTCCTTTCTTGTGCAGTGTACCATGAAGGGCGCTGGTATGTTGTGTTTTTCTTGTAGGCTAAGTAGGTCGTTTGTGTGCTTTGAGGCGCAATGATTATGTGATCACGTTAACAGGTGACTTGGACCCGAGCCGCTAAGTATCATGGGTAAGGCGTACTTTTCAGAAGACGTTTCATTATTAGAAGCCCATAGTATGGCAAATGAGGTATTGCCATTTAGGGTTGTGCGCTACTGCACAACAATTTACAGCGCATGACGGAATCAATTGTAATGGGAAAATGATTGGGGAAATCCCCATATTTTCCCCATCCCATAGCGCAGCCACTGAGCCTGTCTTCATCATGATTATTTTTAAACACGGCACGGCGTTCCTTTGGCTTCCATCGAACGATAGAATTATATTTCTGTGTTAGGTTTTTTCGCTTTTATTATATTGCTTTCATCGACGTTAATTACATTTTGATGGACAGGTCTGCAGGAACACTATTTTAGAATGCCGATTACATCACACAAAATGTCTGGCAGAAAAAATGAAATTAATGTTCATCATCCTACTCTTTACGAGTGAAGGCTTCGCATCCGTTTTCGCTGCATGTTTGTTATGACATTTGCAAGACTGCATCGTGCACGTGACATTTCAGCAAGCGTGGTCCAGCGTAGTACATCCATCAATAAGGTCGAACTATGCCGGCACCACCATTCTTAAAATTCAAATGATGCTATCATTAGAACTATGGTCTGAAACAAATGGCAAGCGCCTAAATTTCCTTCAAATCAACGTTTAGAGCAAATTTTGACATGTGTCAAAAATAACCGGAGAAATTCAACAAAAGATTTAGTTTGTACATTTGAAAGCAATAATGTAATCATTAAGGGTGTTGGCGACGAAAACTGAGGCGGGTGGCGGGCATCACACAATGCAAGTTTTCCGGTGCATGTACAGCATACAAAATTGCCAGAATGCCAAGGGCACCTATATGGCTGTACAACATTTTCATTTTAAATAGTCGTTACCAAAATTTGCAACGATTAATGTTTAAGGAAAAAGGGAGAAAGAAAAAAAAAAAAAAAAAAAACCATTCAATTACGTGTTGTAGTAAGTGTCCGAACGGACAGTAATGACTAAAATCTCCGATTCTGTCCTTATTAGGTTGCTTCCGGTCTTATCATTTGCAGGGTATGTTAGGCTACCTGTACGTGTTTCATACATGCAAAAATCTGATTTCTGATGATTTTTTCGGTTTGCTGATTTAGCAAATCACCGATAGTGTCTTTAAATTTATGTTGTTGATGGTTTAGCTGTTACTGTTGTTGTTGGTGTTGTTATGATTACGTATTTTAAACATAGGGTGTATCTTTAAGCTAACAAAGAATGGAATATGATTTTATGATAATAATTTTATGATTGAAATAAAGATTCAATAAGGTCGAACTATGCCGGCACCACCATTCTTAAAATTCAAATGATGCTATCATTAGAACTATGGTCTGAAACAAATGGCAAGCGCCTAAATTTCCTTCAAATCAACGTTTAGAGCAAATTTTGACATGTGTCAAAAATAACCGGAGAAATTCAACAAAAGATTTAGTTTGTACATTTGAAAGCAATAATGTAATCATTAAGGGTGTTGGCGACGAAAACTGAGGCGGGTGGCGGGCATCACACAATGCAAGTTTTCCGGTGCATGTACAGCATACAAAATTGCCAGAATGCCAAGGGCACCTATATGGCTGTACAACATTTTCATTTTAAATAGTCGTTACCAAAATTTGCAACGATTAATGTTTAAGGAAAAAGGGAGAAAGAAAAAAAAAAAAAAAAAAAACCATTCAATTACGTGTTGTAGTAAGTGTCCGAACGGACAGTAATGACTAAAATCTCCGATTCTGTCCTTATTAGGTTGCTTCCGGTCTTATCATTTGCAGGGTATGTTAGGCTACCTGTACGTGTTTCATACATGCAAAAATCTGATTTCTGATGATTTTTTCGGTTTGCTGATTTAGCAAATCACCGATAGTGTCTTTAAATTTATGTTGTTGATGGTTTAGCTGTTACTGTTGTTGTTGGTGTTGTTATGATTACGTATTTTAAACATAGGGTGTATCTTTAAGCTAACAAAGAATGGAATATGATTTTATGATAATAATTTTATGATTGAAATAAAGATTAAATAAGGTCGAACTATGCCGGTACCACCATTCTTAAAATACAAATGATGCTATCATTAGAACTATGGTCTGAAACAAATGGCAAGCGCCTAAATTTCCTTCAAATCAACGTTTAGAGCAAATTTTGACATGTGTCAAAAATAACCGGAGAAATTCAACAAAAGATTTAGTTTGTACATTTGAAAGCAATAATGTAATCATTAAGGGTGTTGGCGACGAAAACTGAGGCGGGTGGCGGGCATCACACAATGCAAGTTTTCCGGTGCATGTACAGCATACAAAATTGCCAGAATGCCAAGGGCACCTATATGGCTGTACAACATTTTCATTTTAAATAGTCGTTACCAAAATTTGCAACGATTAATGTTTAAGGAAAAAGGGAGAAAGTCAAATAAAAAATCCGACTGGCGAAACCAACAAGCAAACATAGAAATTAAAAAATTCAAGAAAAATGAATTCTGGAAATCTAACCATAAAATCAAACACAATCAAGCGTCTTTTCAAAATTCTTTTGTATTATTTCGTGATTAAACTTTCATGGTTCTGTCACTGATATTCCAATTACTTTAAGCGACCACATCTACCGATTGCTATTGGCTAAATTAAAGGTAGAAGACCCGATCATGGTGCGATATTTTTCATATGATATTTTCTCCCTCACATGGAAGCATAATTACCAAAAATACCTGATTACAAATTTTAAGTTTGGATAGTATAGAAGAAAAATGTGTACTTGGCCTACAGGAGGCAGTTTGTGTAAAAAAATATGGTCGACCACATTTTGAGATGTTTTGTAATAACATTGAAATGAAGCATACTGGGCCTAAAATTTCACTGGGGTAATGAGAAAATATGAACTTTCTTCTGATACCAAAATCTTAATTTTTAGATGTAGATGGAGCAAAGTGTTTGTGTGTGTTTGGGGGTGAGAATGTGGATTGGATCATCCATCTTTAGCTATATTTCAGTTTATATGGTTCTTGTTTTTTATTTTAGTAATCAACTCCTTAAAGATAATCCGTCATTTGTGGTAAAACACGCCCTAATTTTCCCGCTGGCATGGTTTTGTTTGGTTTTTGTGTGAAGCTTTCAAGTGGTTTGACTGTAAATGATGTGTCTTGAAATAATAAGTCCTCTAATGTTACTCGTGCAAACCCGATTTTACAGGCAGAGTCAAATGTTCAACTAAATTCGTTGTTAATTTGATGATATTTTAAGATTAGAAATTAAGGACTTTGTTCATGTTTACTGCCGATTGCAGCAATATATTGAACTAAAAAAATGAAAATAAAATAAATAGTGAAAGAGATAAAACATGGGAATAGTATTGGATCGTAATCCTATTACATGTATAAGCCCTATTTGGATATGTCACTGAAAATAGTAAAAGAGATACAAGGTGGGAATAGTACTGGATCCTAATCCTATTATGAGTCCTATCTGAGGATGTCACTGAAAATACTCAAAGAGATACAAGATGGGAATAGTACTGGATCCTAATCCTATTATGAGTCCTATCTGAGGATGTCACTGAAAATACTCAAAGAGATACAAGATGGGAATAGTACTGGATCCTAATCCTATTATGAGTCCTATCTGAGGATGTCACTGAAAATACTCAAAGAGATACAAGATGGGAATAGTACTGGATCCTAATCCTATTATGAGTCCCATCTGGGGATGTCACTGAAAATACTAAAAGAGACACAAGGTGGGAAAAGTACTGGATCCTAATCTATAATGAGTCCTATCTGAGGATGTCACTGAAAATACTAAAAGAGATACAAGATGGGAATAGTACTGGATCCTAATCCTATTATGAGTCCTATCTGGGGATGTCACTGAAAATACTAAAAGAGATACAAGGTGGGAATAGTACTGGATCCTAATCCTATTATGAGTCCTATCTGGGGATGTCACTGAAAATACTGAAAGAGATACGAGTTGGGAATAGTACTGGATCCTACTCCTATTTTGAGATCTATCTTGGATGTCAATGGGAATTTTGAGTGAAATCAATTTTGTTGGAACACGACCAAAAAAGTAGCCACTCAGGTCAGATTTCC
This sequence comes from Ophioderma brevispina, assembly GCA_023653785.1. NCBI lineage: Eukaryota > Metazoa > Echinodermata > Ophiuroidea > Amphilepidida > Ophiodermatidae > Ophioderma > Ophioderma brevispina. The sequence continues at coordinate 12,129 of JAMKCH010080435.1, read as the reverse complement.
TTTTGAGGGTAGCTGGTTACTCTGGTAGAATGAAAAATAAGATCTACATACTTTCAGTAAACTAACTTTCAGTGTGCTTTATACCACTGAAATACACAGAAACGCCGATAATTCTCAATTTGTATCTTTCTCTCTTTATAATATATTTATATTCACACTTTTTAGCAAAAACCAGTTACACACAGCTCATCTCGGAATTTGCATACATTACTTTGCATAAATTAATATTCATACCCTTCGCTATGATAAACGGAATAAAGGGCAATACCAAGTGTACGTTACGGAGAAACGAACAACAATAAAATTCTACAAGATAAACATATCCAATTAGAGAAGAAATGGAAAAAGGAATCAGAACGTAAAGGCAACAATGTTGAAGAATATCATCACAAACCACGACATTGCACCATTTCTTGGTATCATCATGAAGTTATATATTATGGAGTTATTATAAAACCATGGTATCACACTTAAAGGCTGACTCAGAGATTTCGAAATATATATTTTTTGTATAGTAATTAAAAATAGTCAACTAGAACTAAATATACTCACCTAAAATGCTAAATTCCAAAGTTAGAGATGAATCGGATTTTTTGTTTTCATGCAGTACACATTTATGTACAGTATAACAGTACATAGGATACCGTGTTTAACAAAATTTCCGGATCCGCAATTTTTTAAACAAAGTTGTGATATTCTATATGAAGGACTTTGATTTGAGCTTAGTTATTTCACACAGTGATTATTATATGGACAAGCATTATGTATATGCAAAAAACACAATTTGTTTGAAAATTGAAGGCGCCCTCCCCGGGAAATCTCTGAGTCCAGCCTTTAATCCTAGTGAGGTATTTCAACACAGGATTTTAGTTGGTTGATTTGAATCATTCTAAGACGTTAGAGGCATGCAGGTTCAAGATTTCGACCTCCTCGTGGTTAACCCTGGTAACTGATATTTTCATGCGAATGATAATCACTGAGGCTACGCTAACATCTGTTTCTTTTAAGTCACTGTAAATGTCTTTTTAAATAAATCACTGATTGTCTTTTTTAATCTCACTGTAAATTTTAATCAATGATGCCCCCGTCCAGGAACACTATCTAATGCCAGTCTGGCACACGTGCCCGTGCCCTTATTAGGGCAGGCATCACCAGATGTCAAGCCGAATGGCATCTCCAGCGCTCCAACTAAATGTGGAAGGTCTCCCTAGGGCTAAGAAAATATCATCGGAACACCTCACACATCCCATAAAAGTCACTCTGCGATTCGCCTCCAAAACACACGCTACCGACAGTCCCATTCTGAACTCTGCTGCTACAACCTAGCTGCACACACCAAAGCGCTATACCCACGGGATTGCCACCTTTGCTAGTAACTCACCCAATGGAAATAAATTGCAACCTTCACCTGCAGACTGTCCAGCCTGGAAATGGCCACTACCAACTATTGCAGGTGTTCAGGCCCCCTGTGTCACAAGCCACCTCCCATCGGCTTCCAGCAACTCTCTACCACCTTATGGTGCACCTCGCATTTATGCCGGCGACTTTAACAGTCAGGTAGCATTACCTCTGGGGTTACAGGAAAACAACCCTGAGAGCGAGCACCCTAGAGACTTTGCCTCAAATCCGGTGTACAACTATTGCACAACCCCAAGCAAACAGACACCTTCAACTCCGTAAGTGGAAGACGTCTACAAACCTGACCTCGCTTTTGCAAACATGACACCACCCCCATTCACCGTACTGTTCTCGACCGCTTTTCTTCCGAAGTCCCAACAAGACCATCACTGATCGCTCAGGAAGCCTTTCTAAGCCTATACCCCCCAAAAAACAAAACAGTGAAAAGGTGGACCTTCCGCAAGGCAATGTGGGACCATTTCAAGAACCTGGTGGATTCAGAAGTACCCAACCCCCGACAACACCAACCTCCTCCAACTGGACAATTCCCTACACAGCACTGTGTCAACTCCTTTATTAATAATACAAGAAGACCATTCCACGTGGCTGCGTGCAGTTATCTCCCATTCTGGGATAGAAGGTGATACTCTTTAACAAATGAACTTCCTGAATTCTGAACCGGGGAAGAAGCTTCATCAAGCTTTCAGACTGACAAACTGCGTGGACAGGAAACGCCGTGAGTGCTGGGAGGAGAACGTTCCAAGAATCGACTTCACCCACTCCAGCATGAAGGCCTGGAAGACTATAAACCTCGATCCCCGGCAGAATTTCCAACCATCGAAATGTCCAGTGTATGCCATCAATTGCTGACACTCCTCCAATGGTCGTTTGAAGAACCTTTGATAAGGATCCATCGCTCTGTCAAAAAGAGATCACCAAACTCCGTCGAGCCCCCGGCGTGGACGGGTCACATTCAACACCCTTCTCACTAATTAGCTTACCTCTGCTATCAGCCACTAAAGAGTGGAAAGGCCCAGGGCCCTGATAACATACCCGCAGAGTTCCTGATGCAATGCGGCCACGATGTCTTAGATTGCGCCAGGAGTTCTACATATGTTTGCGAAAGGATTTTACCAACCACAAGCTACTATCATCGCCCTCCCCAAACCAACAAGCCTGTTGACAACCATAATAACTACTGCTCAATATCACTACTGTGTTGTCTCCTTCAACGCTTGAGAGGAGGATCCTGGCCCGCTGAAGCCCGTCGTCGACCCTCTGGCCTGACGAACAAGCAGGATTTCGCCGTGGCCGGAGCACTGTCCACCAGAATGTATCTCAAATTATATTTGGGAAAGCTTTGAAAAGCGGCCGGCAGGAGGCGTCATCTTGGTGGACTTACTGCACATAGACACCGTGTGGCATCCCAGGGGCCTGACAAGCCCACGCTTCCCACACCCGGATCGTCACCTTGTACAATTCATATGTACATGCTTGCAACAGTAGCCTTTATTCTTCAAGACCACAGTGATGGGCAGAGTAAGTCGTGTGCGTCAATCTGAGGAACGGAGTACCGCAAGGATCTGTATTGGGTCCTATGCTGTTTAACTGTATTCAGCGCTATACCTCAAGCAACCTCTAGACAATATGGCTACGCCGACGATCTTGCGCTCCTCCCTCGGACAGCAATTGGACAGAATTAGAAAGCAACACTTACTAACAGACATGGCCCTACTTACAGCATATCTATACTCTGGAGACTGAAGCTGAGCGAACCCAAGACCACCGCCGAACTCGGCCTCCACCTAACACCACGAGGCTCATCGCCAGCTTCAAACACCCTCAATGGAGCTCCTCTGCCATACACCTCCCCACCGAACTTGGGATGAAGCTGGAGACCTGGCACTTACTTACCGGCCGCACCTCGAGTCCCGTATGCGCCAAGGTATCTTCGAGAATAACCTCCTGTGCAGAATTGATGGTTTCATGGGGTGCCAGCCCAACTACCCCTGCGCACCACTGCCTTGGCTCTGGTTCCTACAGCACTGCTGATATGCCGCCCCAGCATGGTGCAACATCCTCACACAGAGAAGCTGGACACGGTACTCAACTAGACTTGAGAACCATAACTGGTGCCTCCGCCCCACCATCTGAGTTTCATGCAGTGCTTTCAGGCATTGACCTGCAGCACCACTCGCACAAACTAGTGAATAAGGCCCTGCTGGACAACAAACACCCGCTGCATAACCCTGTCAAAGAATCACACAACTCGGCAGACAGAGATTGCGATCTCGTCGACCTTTTCTGCTAAACTCTCCAGTTCCCTATTCAACATCTTACGACCTTGAATAACTGCCTGGCCTAGACATTCCAAGACCGATCCAACTCCTATTACACGCTAAGAGAGAACTACCACCTGGCAGCAATATCCCACGCAAGGATGGGGCACCTTAAACCGGATTCGCGCAGGAGTCGGTCGCTTCAATAGCCAATATGCACGATGGGGGCCGCGGCCATCGCAGCCCTGCCAATGTGTTCTCCCATCACAGACTGCGGATCACATTCTCAATGAGTGCCCTACCTTTCGTCCGCCCGTGGATACAGATATCTCAACCCAACCAATTCAACATGAGTTGGCCTACACGTTCTACCAACACATTTAGCTGCTGCCTCATCTGCAAGAGAAGATGCATGCAGCTTCCTTAATTAAAACCAAATCTTAATCTCGATTTGTGGCTCAAGGTAACATCTTTCTTATCTAAGCAGATTCAGAATTTAAAATAAACAATATAGAAACGATAGCCAGATTTTGTCTCAACACAATGATACACATATACAACAATTTAGAATGAGCTGTTTTGCAACGACTGTAAACGCCTATGTAACTTACCTTTCTAAACTGACATCGCCAAACCTCCGCGTAATCCACGGGTTTCGTACATAGTAAACACGTATTATCAAAATGTCTCCGACACACAATTTAAGCTACAATGCGGCAGAGAAACTACCAGAACAGCACAGAAAATAAAATGTAGGTTAATATAACGAAGAAATTCGCCTATGGGGGGTAGACACTTTAATAATGCCACTATTGATTGGATTTCCCTCTAACGAGACGCATTTATTTTCGCAAAATAACAAATGCTTTCATAACTTAAAAGCCTTTTCAGCGGGAGTTTGACAACGATATGAGCGGTTGATCGAAATATTCAACCTTGGTTGCTTTTAACCATGATCTCAAGCTACGTATATTGAGTTTGACATGTGTAAGCTTCATGAATATAAATCGTGAAGCATGGTGGTCGATGCATGCATGCTAATTTGTTGATGTTTAGTCCACATCAAGAAAGAGTCTACAGATTATGGCATTTTTGAGAACGTGAACAGCTTTAAGTATTGCATAAAGTATGTCATATTAAGATTGGATTGAGTAATTGTGTGGCTTAGGTTACCGAATTACAAGCGCCGGAAGGGGGTAGTGACAGAGAGTTTGCAATAGCCCGGGGCAACCTACTTACAACAATATTCAAGAATACACTCAAGTACAAAAGTGTTGCTGTTTACGCAAATGGAATTAGTCCTGGGGAATTAGGATTGATTATTGTTGTTGATAATTTCTCAGCAAATTAAACATTTATAATCCACTTACAAAGTAGATGTGATTTATATCTTCGGTTTGAATGAAACATACTCTAAGCTAGGATATAAGACAGTTAACGGCAATGGAAATGATCTTCATTGTATGCTACTAATTAAAATAATAATAATATTAACAAGAATTTCGCGGTTCTCGGCTTTCGCGCTCGCTATATTCAAAGAATATAAGCTGCGGGCCGCTCCGTGACCTTTGACCTCGGCACATGACCTTTGACCTCATCAACATATGAGGGATTCCATGGTGCACCTATGACAGAAGTTTGGTTCCAATTGAACTTCAACTTTTCAATTGAGGTCAATTTAAAAAAAAAATAACATTTTAGTGACACACACACACACATCCACACATACACACGCACAACGGATTGCTAAGTGATCCACCAGCTAAAGCTGGCGGCCCACAAAAGCTGGCGGCCCACAAAAACGCGGCAACGTACATATTTTAGGAGATTTGAGATTTATTTCGACACTTCTGTCACTTTTAATTAGCTGATGGTTTTAGTATGTGATTTTCTGATTTAAAAGAGCTTTGTATAAAAGTTACATTAGGAACAACCTAAAGATAACGGACTATACATATAAGAACAAAGACTCTATGCCACTAAAATAATACGTCTTGGTATATAGCAGCAGATATCAGACCAAATATGTTGAAATTTGGCTAAATTGAGTATCAGATATGAGACCAACAGTTATGCGTTTGGTAAAAATAGAAGCAAATAATCTATGGTCATTTCTAGTCTGGCCAGTGGGGTAAATGTTCGCTACTTTGATAAGATTCCAGGGTCATTTTATAGAGGTATGTAATGGTCAATTATAACTAGTCAAACTGAGAGCTGCTGAGGAAGTATAAATAGCTGTCAGAAGGGGGGGGGCCCCAGGGGTTCAATGTTAAAACATTTCCGTATAAATTAAGAAAAGAAAACAGATTTGCCGTAAATTTTACGGAAAATCTGTTTTACAAAAACAATAAAAATTAAAAACAAAAACCATAAAAAATGTAATTTACGGAAATATTTCAAAAAATTTCTGCAGGAATTTCCGGACTTTTTTATTTGGTTCCGTAATTTTAAATACGGAAAATGCTGTAAAAAACACATTTTTTCCAAATATGAGACAAATTCTGTAAAATTACTTTCAAATTTCCGTTAATTGAAGAATTTCTGTAAATTTACCATAAAAAAATGACTGAGAAATACTGCTGCCAGAAAAGTTCCGTAAATATCGGAAACTTTTTTAAACAGTGTTTCTCGGAATGTTCGTCGTTGCATAACTAAGATGTTCAGAAATGCCCGGTCCCTTGAGGAAAATCTGACGATCCACCCGCAAAAGGTGAAGGTACGATATTCGGTTAGATATAGGCGCAATTGTTTATCATCTCAACCCAATGAGGGGGGTGGCATTAATACCGAATTAGGTATTTATTTCTAAAGTCATTGAGTGTATTGCGCAAGGAAGACCGCCTATGCACATTCTGAAGAATGAATTTTATGTTCGATAAAAAGTCGTCAACAACGTGTCTATAAAACCTCATCCCTGTACTTGTCAAAACCTCATAATTTGAGTTGTGACAAACAGAAGTTTTTGAAATCCAGCACTCTTTTCTTGCTTGTGGTTTGTTCATAAAATTTACATCGCCAAAGATTCAACCACGATGGCGCGAAATAGTAGGGCCCGGCCGGATTGTTCGTAGTTGCTATGACCGAGTATACCTTTTAAATGCAGTATTAGTAAGTTAATGTACACGACTTCCGATAGAACTTTGACATCGGTGGGTTGCGAAGCATAGGTCCGCCAAATCGTTTGTTTTTATTATTAGTAACCAGCGAAAAATAAGGCGGAGGTCTTGTGTTCCACACAGCACTGCACATTCCAAAATCTTATCTAGAAATTTCTCTGTACTATAAATAATATTATTATTGCAACAATTTGGGCCAAGGAAAATACTAGAAGTATATTTGAGAGAGAGTGTCTACCAATGAGAATTATACTCGATGGTGGTCCAGGTCATGGAAAGTGTACGCGCTATAAGCTGCATGGCCAAAATCCTGTGGAAACAATATATTGTATTGTAGATAAACAACAGCCAATCAATTTGTAGCCTTTAAAATTACACATTTTCTTACTGATTATCAGGATTTTACATTACAAATACTTACAAAAAAAAAAAAAAAAAAAATTCGTAGTTGCTATGACTAGTATGACCTTTTAAATGCAGTAGTTAATGTACACGACTTCCGATAGAACTTTGACATCGGTGGGTTGCGAAACATAGGTCCGCCAAATCGTTTGTTTTTATTATTAGTAACCAGCGAAAAATAAGGCGGAGGTCTTGTGTTCCACACAGCACTGCACATTCCAAAATCTTATCTAGAAATTTCTCTGTACTATAAATAATATTATTATTGCAACAATTTGGGCCAAGGAAAATACTAGAAGTATATTTGAGAGAGAGAGTGTCTACCAATGAGAATTATACTCGATGGTGGTCCAGGTCATGGAAAGTGTACGCTGTAAGCTGCATGGCCAAAATCCTGCGGAAACAGTAATGTATTGTAGATAAACAGCAGCCAATCAATTTGTAGCCTTTAAAATTACACATTTTCTTACTGATTATCAGGATTTTACATTACAAATACTTACATTACATACTTACATTGCCTAGGTTAACTTGTACTTAGTAATGCGTGTTCTCGGTACGTATATAAAGCTTGATTATTTTTTTTCAGTGAATTTCCCAAATGGGTTACCTTTCCTATGCAAGTGACATAATTCTCGTTTCTAGAGACGCCATCTTAATGGGCAATAAAACCACCAACACATAATAAAAAGGTTTCATTACTTTCTACGCGTGTTCATTGCAAGCACTCTATGGAGTCAACTTCTGTCTACAGGAGATTTTTTAAAGAAACATGGCGCTTCGATTGTTGCCTAACATTACACTCGAAAAATAGATGAGAGTAATACAATGATATGTATTGGCAACCGCGTCAAGAAGATGGAATGAAGTGCACATTGCACAGACTTCGGAAGCATTTCAATGACGGAACTATGCATTGAGAAAATAGTCTGGTTTAGCGTTGATTGCCGTCTTATTTGGATTAGGCGAATGTAGAGCTTCGGGCATTTATTGATGGGAATTAAATGTCACTCCAGAAATACGGCAATGACTTAAAGGCCCAAATGAAGAATGTTGAGCGTCACGTGACCACGCGTGACAACCTGAAGGGCTGTTGGTTATTAGTAGACAGTAATCTTGCACATGAATGTGCAGCTTTTCACATCGTGACAATATCACGTACCTTGGATGAGAGGGAACTAGAATCCTTGAATCAAATAAAATCATCATTTTTCCTTTTCCATCATGCCCTTGAAGGGTAAGATCTTTACTTCATATTTGCATCTTACGGACACGTTTTAGGATTTTAATGGCATACGCGAGTAGTATAGATAACATGAGATAAAATGTAGAGCAATTCTTCTTCAGGAAAATTTATTACTATATGGTACCACTGTTCCTTCAAACTTCTCTTTAGATGACATATTTAATCTGCTTCAAAATAGCCATGTACATAAGAAACAACGTGTCCCTCAGATGATACCTGAATATCGATAGATTTTAACTAACTTGGAAAGATATTCTCCATGTTAAATTACTTTTTACATTAAAAAATTACTCATATGTTATTTAATGGCAAACAGATGCTTCGGTTTCGCAAGAATGTGATATTAACTCTATTCGATTCATTCAAATTTATTTCCATATCAAAAAGATCACGATACAAAAAATGTAAAAATACAAGAATTACAAGAAGTACAAGATATGAGAAAAAAATACCCGAAAGGCCAAAAAAGGCCAGATATGGTCATCACCTAAATACATACATTAAAATAAATGTTTAGGCGCCCGCACAGCTTGCAATAAGCAATTTACATTGAATCATGGTAATACTTCAAAACTCACACAGCCTGCAGACGATGGCGGCCAAGCCTCTTTCAATACAGTAACTCACCAAAAAACGAATCAAAATAAATTGCAGCAATACAGACACAAACCACAAACTGTGAGGGTCGGCTTCAAAACTCACACCGCCGATCGACCGGCGTTTCACGGCGGTTGAATCGAGTTTTATTGTTCGAATAGAGATCAGTCCCAACTTAAAAGAACCGTGCTGATGCTGCGAGCAATCTATGTTTTTTAAACCGTCTCTTAATTGAATCAATGATGCCGTACCTTTGAAACTATAGATGATGTGACATGGGGGGAGGACACGAAAGAATCACGAAACATGAGATTTTTGAACAAAAAATTCTGATTCCTTTATAATGCTATAGACCGTTGTAGTTCGACACGGAACGCCATTGTAATAATTTATTTCTGTCGCACCACCGACCACCGAGACGTGTTTTTGGCACAAAATTTCGAGATAGATGGAACCATCTACTTGGCCATATCTCCTCTCCATGTCGTATGGACCAAGTGTGACATGGTTTCGATCGACTTTGCAAGAGTAATAGAGAGTCATTTCAATGGTGTTCAGAAGTATACCAATTTTTTTTTTCAAATAAATGTATTGCAAGTTAAAATCAGGATTGTTTTTAAAGTGCGGATGATGCGAACAAAACACAGTTTAGGCTACAATTTAAAGAGATTTAATTATGGCAAGGTTTTCAACACATTCTTTCCTGGAAATAATAAGCCATTTGGGTACGTATATTTCTGCTGATTCCACTGCAAGTTTACTCATGTATACACGACAACGTAATGACAAAAATATAATTATAAATTCATATTTTTCAGTTCGTTTCTGTCCTAGCAGCACGTTTGCTTTCAAAGTAGATCACATACCATAATTAAATCCGAAATGTATTAGAAGTTGTGGAATTTGGGGAATGACATCGTCTTTGCAATTAAAGGCTCGTGGGTATCAACGTAAATTCTTTTAACCATTTTATGTTAGTCTACGATAGTGCATCTATAAAGAGACCAACAAAAGCACAAAGAATCAAGGGGGAATTGCATTATTATTTTCAGGATTAAGAGCTGTTTCATTTATTATCGCCCCCCACACATAAGACAACATTTCGAGAACCACATGGCAGAAAGTGGCGCGGCCAGAAGCAAATGGACCTACCAACCAGAAGCGATTGTATCTGTAATGTCGTATTTTAGGATTACTCATGAACACAAAGAACAAGACAAATGCTATTCGTATTTCTTCGCTGGTTTTGTTCCGAATTCCAATTGTATCAAACAAAAGAAACTAGCTACGACGGGTTGTGAGGCAGTATTTGGAATAGCCACTTGGGAGATTCAGTAAAAACCGCACTTGTGTGAAGCGTATAGCACTTCTGTGACATAAATGAAGTCTATACACACTTCATGGCACCTCGTAGACTTCTAAGGCGTTTGTTTATGGCCCGTTTCACAATTAGGCGCCACTTTTTGTCAACTGAGGGTTAATTTTTCAAAGTGAGTTAAAAGTTGTTTACTACTCCTTTTCTTCTTGCCAAGGCTACAGGTTTTCATAAAAATAGCTCTGGCTAGCTTAACTGTTCACCCCTCTCAAATAAAATTCAAGTTACTTGTTTAATTTTGGGTAATTTTGTTGAAAAATTAATTCAAAATTACACATGAATAATGTACATTGACTTGACCATATAATGACAATGGACATTGGGCAACAGAAAGTATGCCACAGGCTTCCTCTAGGACAAATTTGAATAAATTTGGTTGATATTTCACAGATATATGGCAAATTCAAGGTGTATTTTGTGACCAAAAATAGTATAAATGATTCCTGAGAAAGGTGTTTGTCTACAACTCTAGACATGGAAGCGTAGAACATTTACAAATTCTATTAAGAAAATCGCAGCTGTTTTGAGATGATTCTTTAGCAGAACTTTAAAAAGTAAGTATAGGTTTTGTAACAGTTTTGAACGCCTATACGCTTTCAACAAAACAACAAAAGAAAATAAAAAAATACCACCTTTCTTGTCAAAATGTAGGTATTTTCTTAGACCACTGCTATAAAGCAGTAAAAGCATTGAAATTCAGCATCGTTTTCCCATTTGGAAATCAGAGCAAAAATAAGACACGAAACATTTTGACTCACCAAATACTGTATCAGTATACCACAGTCATATAATGATGCTAATAAAGACATCCAATGATTTTGCCTTTATTGTAGACGCGCCTTGTAAAATTTTTATCACCAAAATGCATTGAAGTTCACTTATTACATGGACATCATGGATGGAATTAGGCTATAAACACAAGGTGAGGATAGGTCAAAACATACATATGGTTTTTGTAAATGGTGAGGGCCGTATTATTCTAAATGTGAGCCGCAAAGCAGGTATATATTTCTGTAAGAAAGGAATATAGTCCGGTGCTAAACCAATGAGCTAGGTATCACCTGGAAGGAAGTTTATCTCATGTGGTTTTCTAATCAGAATTTATGAGAATAAGAATATGTTAGTGAAAAAGGCCCCCGACCCGCCGATCCTGAAAACGAGCATCATCAATCTAGGGGGTTATTTCCGGGGGGGGGGTGGGGTCAAAAAAATAAGGAAAAAAATCATATACTATGGTACTATGAAGACAAAAAAATATCCTGACCGTGTAATGACGTTAGAATTAAGCTTATTCCTGTATTTAAGTCTAATGTACTTAAATTGTAGTAATGTCGAGGATAAATAGGTGTAGGGGGGGTCATAAACTGACCCCCTTACTTAAGAAATTCCATTGATGAAAATGCTTGAAAATATAAAAAATTACCACAATTATAAAGTAAATTTGTTAATACAGAACAGTTTCAGGGATTAGTAGTAGAAGGTTGGTGGAGGTCTGGTGAGGTGGCAAAATGCAATATTTGGGGGTAGGCAAATTGGGGGGGTTGCACTTCAATATGCGACTTCAATATGTGCCTATACCAGATGGTACGAAAATAGATTTCAGTGTGGTAAGGAAAGTATCTCATGTGGTTTTTCTAGATCAGAATTTTATGAGGGAATAAGAATGTTAGGTAAAAAGCCCGATTCATGAACGCACCCCAAAATGGGGTTATTTTT
>JAMKCH010080432.1:0-11883 GCA_023653785.1 Ophioderma brevispina | reverse complement strand
GTCCATACATCCATACGGAAAATGGACGATCCTTCTCAGGTTTTCCATTTATACGTTGGACCGAGTGAACTGTAGACTTCTGCTGGGTAAATGTCAATAATGAAGATCATGTCGCGATTTGAAGAATGAACTTGTCGAATTACAGTTAGAAATGTTCAACCAGAAACGTTCAAATAAATAAATCTTCCCAGAATTCATCGTTAGGGCGTTCGTTAGGGTTTGTGACATGACAGGCAATTAACAATTAAACAGTCCATACAAGTCTCCATGAACTTGAGAAGAAATATAAAATACTTGTTTTCCACACCCACCAGTTATGTACATAAGTCATCCAAAGGATGCATGAAATTTTATTGTTCTCCCTAAAAAACTTAGACTTCAGCATACGTATATCATTATAAGTTGTGAATAAATTACAATATTTTATGTTTAACACATTCACTGACTAAGGTAAATTACAAGCCACATTATTTGACCACTATAAATATTATGCTCTACTGAGACCCATCGGCATTTCCCATTTGGCAGACCTTTACGGTACTATACATCAAATGTGAACTTCGGAAGTAATAAGAACCCATCTCATCAAACACGATTTTTGTACACTTGGTACTAGCTAGCCACTTCGGTGCCTGATGATCTGTCATGATCTGAAATGATAGCCTATCAAGTAGGATTCTAATTCTGACTGCCCAAACAATTGCCAACATTCCTTTTTCAGGGAAACTGTATCGTTCTTCGGCTGCCGATAATTTCCTGCTTAAGAATACAATAGGATGTTATGGTTTCCGTCACTGTCAATTAGAATCAGACAGCGCCAATGCCAAAATTGAGGCGCTGTCTGATTACAATAAATTGCCTTCAAAATCAGGTGGTGCCAGCAGAATAGGGTGTGTGGTCAAACACGCTTTGAGCACGAAATGCATCCTCACATTGGGGATTCCATACCACATTGTAAGGAAACTTTTTTGTCAGATCAGTGAGCGGTTTTGCAATGTACGGTAGTCCTAATGAAGTTCTATAATAGCCCGAAAGGCCTAGAACTGCCCTCACATTTTTCTTAGGGATGGGACGAGGGAAATACTAACAGCCTCAATTTTGTCTAGAATCGGCGTAAAGATTGCCATTTCCAATCACAGGACCCAAGTATTCAAATTGCTGTTGGCAAACTTTCACTTCGCCGGCTTTACAGTAGTCTGCTTCCAAAAGTAACTGAAATACACATTGCAATTGAGCTACATGATCCTTCAAGATTGACTATAGATTGCAAATGTCATCAATAATGCACATGCAAAATCATGACAATCACGCAGCACATAATCCATAAGTCGTTGAAATGATGTACTACGTTTTGCAACCAAATGGTAGTACAGTGTGTACTGAATTGACCAAAAGCAGTGACAAAACTACAACAATCAAGAGAACGTTCGTTAAGTGGAATTTGGTATAACCTTTGGTCAAATCAGAGTGGTTAATATACTTAGCAGCCACAACTTTGTCAAAATTTCATCTATTCTAGGCATTTTTGTATGGATTTCAAATGTGGATTTCTTGTTCAATTCTCTCATATCTGAACAAAACTCGAACAGATACATCAGGTTTGGGCACCACCACCAATAGGCGATGCATATTCACTGGTGGTACGTTCAATATGCCTCGATTCTAACATAAGATCAAGTTCTTCTTTGACCGGCTACGCATGGACTGGGGCATTCTTTAAGCACACTGGCGTACAGGTTTGTGATCGAATAGATCAATATGATGTTCAATCAAATGTGTACGACCAGGTACATCAGAAAAATAAACCAAATACCGCAGCTAAAACCACCTACAATTCAACTTCTTGAGATCAGTTTAATTCTGATGCAATATCTACTTGACACACATGTTTGGGTTTACACACAATTAGGGGCCTATCATCACAAGAGATAAGAGGATAGTAGCAATGACGTGTCAGTTACATCTTCACACACATATCATTTGTTGACCTTTTCATGAACTACACCTGTAATGTACACAATGAGGTCAGTCTTTCACTCTCATTTCTATTGTACCAACGTTTTTTATTACGTTGATTGACATGCACTACCCGCAAATCTTGCCCACCCTATCTGGATTTCATCTCATAAGTGAACCCTAGACAAGAACTCATTGTTCATAGTTAATGCCCTGAGAGAGTTTTTCAACGGCCATGGAAACGTTCCGTCATGCCTTCGTTTGTGGTTGCTCGCGCAGAAAGTAGCAATTTGCTTAGTTGCCTAACTTCTCACAAATACGGCGCATGACTTTAGACATGAAATGTGTGCCCTGATCATGTACAATTTATTTGGTAGGCCGATTTCGCAAACACTAGGAGAAGCGATTGAGAGCAGTATCAGTCCTAATATTAGAAAGTGGGATAAGCCTCGGGACATAGTTGCATAGTCACATACAGTTAGTCAGCAGGTAAGGTTCCGTTTACGGAACGGGAAGAGGTTCCAACCAATATCGATTCACCTATTCTCTTGAAGGGGCACGTCAATCACATGCATGGGCAATATGGATACTTCGCGGTGTTTACCTGTATCCATCATTGGAATCTCGCATGGATCTACAATATCTACAATATTTGGAAATATTTGGCAATAAAAAGTTGAAAATGCGGAGCCTTCGTTTTCTCTACCCTAAAAATGGCATGACTTGTCATGAAGCTACATTCATGATATGGATCGATATCTTTGGGAACAACCTATTTGTTCAAAGCGTTTTTTGCCGCTCAGAGGAACTCTTATTTTCATCCTTCTTAGACCATGAGTGTAGTAGCACTCCATCCCTTTCATTTAGAAACACACTCTTTGTTGTCAATATATCACTACTCACACAATACGCTCTCTCACACAGCTAATGTTGGATCAGATAGTGGTTTTTCCTCCAGCTTTTGACGAGGAACAGAACACTTAAAATGGCAGTGTCGACACTGACCTGGGTGTCAAATACCGGAAAGTGTAACTCAAACTTCGGGTGTGTTATTTACTCTAGCATGTACCACTTCAGCTGGGGGAATCAACAATTTGATCAAGATTGATACAAATTAAAAACAATCATTTTCACCTGTGTGTGAATTCTTCAGTTCTTTCTGTTGCTGAGGATAGTCATCACCTATACCTGTTTACTGAAACACTTCAGAAAATGTGTCATCTACAGGTGAAGTCAAGAAAAACACTACATTCAGGAAAGATTTTTTCTTCAAGGTTTTTAAAGCTTATGTTTTTAAATGTTTGCTTTTTGGTGTTTACAGAGATAAACAGGCTATCAGAAGATTTATTTGGGGTCTTTCGGCATTGGGTTCAGAAACTATGTCAATTTTGCGGAGAGACATAAAAATTCAGTTTGGCCGATTTGCGCCATACAATGCAGAGGACTGACACCGCCGTGTACCATAACACATTATAGCAAAGACAATTCAACATGCAATTTCAGATGGTATCGATTTTTCTCGACAACAAAAAACATATCAGTTTGAAATATAAAATGGTTATTTTGAAATAATTATAAGCAAAATTTCTTTAAAAAAAATTAAATTACCATTGTTCAATTCAATAAAGAGCAGTTATGAAAATCATCATCCAGGTCTCAGTCATGAACAAATTGAAAACTGCTCAGAGATATTTGTTTTACATCTCTAGGTAATTATTTTGCACCAATACAGTATACTCAGCGTCCATTTAAATTGCAAGAAAGAACTAAAAGCTGAAGTGTTCTGTAAATAAAAATAGAATGAAACTTTAAAATTCCTTATCGCAATGTGTTCAAGCGGAATACAAAACTTTCGATGGTTTCACTTTTGCTCCCCAAGGTTCGTTGGAGGGTTAAAAAACCATGAAATCTTGCTGAACCAAAGTAAACTTTGGTCTTAAGTTACACCAGCTATCTTGAATTCTTATTTAGGAACATTGAATATTTTTTACTTAGCATTCTTTTGTAATTATGGGATATTATTTTATAATCCTTCAATTATCCCCCACCTTCTATTGTTCAACAATAAATTTTGTGTTAATGTTGTACTCAAATCACTGGCTTTGAGACAATGTTACGTTATGTAAGCCTACTGCATCTTGGTTGGTCAAAATCGGCCAAACAGATTTGAAGTCTCTCAGCAAATAGGCGTAAACTTCTTCTCAAAGTCCAAATGAAGACACCAAAAATAAACGTTCTGAAACCGTTATCCTTCTTTATAACCATAGCAAACATTTGAGCAAAAACAACTTTCTTAACTATTTTAATTATTTTTTATTCTGAAGTAGGGTTTTTTTGACTCAACTGTATATCATGACCTAACAACACATCATAGTCAAGGTCTTCCACACAGCCATTGCACTGTACCAGATACTATCGGGAGATTTTAAGTCTAGTTTGGCAAGGGGAAGTATTACTGTACCACCAATACCTTTAAGGTCTACAGTACGCCCTCTTAGTTAACCACGCAGCAGGGGACTAAATTGCACGCACCACGGATGCTCGCATGCAGCATCGCGGCATTATTTTTACATTTTTGCCTTCAATGTTTCCGGCTACGAGACACTTGTTCATGCGCGCACGCGCTACAACATCGGTTCTGACATATTCGTGCACTGATATACGGCTGCTTTTGGACCAGAAGGCTCCGATCGAGCCACAGGCTTTGGGGGGACAATCGCTTTATATGACCTGGTGTGGCACAATGGAAATACACGTCCTACTTTGAGCCTCGGATCTAACTGTGGGCCTTGAAGGGAACGTGTAATTAGTAGTGCACACTACGTGATGAACAGTTTGCAAATTTGGCGCATGCTTCAATGTACGCGAACCACATTGGGACAAACTTGGATATGGTCCTGCCTGACCACAACTATAGAATTTCACAACTGGTTGATTTTGGCGGCATTTGGTTGGGCCCATGGCATATGAGATTTTTCACATTTCTCACGCTAGCGCTATGACTATTGCCAATATGCCCTACTGCCATGGTTCATGATGTATATGTCAGCTGCACGAGCCCAAGTCTTTGGCCGTTTTTGACGTGCTTTCCTTGAGATAAAATGGCTAAAGCCATGGCAGTTTATTAGGCCTGTTCCAATAATTATCATTTCTTTTGAGCCTGAAAAATCCACCATGCGTAATATCCGCAAATTTGGCCCACCCCTCCAAGTAGTATGTCAAATCATTCACCCATTCTGATATCGTGTCCGTGTGCTTGTGACCACTGTTACGGAATTTCAAGCGGTACGATCTGAATTATTTCGTATGGCCATATGGCTGCATAAGAGTTCATAGTCTTGCGACTACTTTATGGTGAAGATTGGCCAAAAACTTCCTTTGCTTACCCTGACAACTAGGAATCAAATGCTTAGCCCATTGTTATCTGTGCCCAACCATTTGTATCAGCCAAGCAATTCACAGGCCCAAGAATATAAATCTATGTCTCATCATATCGCACACGCGGAAACACGCATTGATTCTGGTTTACTTTGTGATTTTGTGGTAATTACTTCATCATTTGTATCTTTAGCCTTTTCAGTAGGTTCAAGTTTAAACCAATTCAGCTTGACGTTCTTTCTCTTTATCCTCATTCTTAAGTTCGAGTTCCAATTGACGTTCTTTTTCTTATCTTCAGTTCTTAAATGTTCTAGTTCTATTTGATTTTTCATTTGAAATTCCAAATATTGTAACCCAATGTTTTTGGCACAACCCTCAGGAATACTCAGGAATTACCAGCCGGAGCTTGTTCACTCGGTACCTCATCTCCGTCGTTCCTTACTTCTTGTAATGCATGTGACACAATATGAGAAAGAAATCTCTGACCTAATAAAACTAGTAATACATAAACAAAAGTATTTCAGGAATTTGATATCTAAACCAATTTGCAAAGTTGAAATAAGCATATATCTAAATAAACAATAAAAATTCACATAACAACCTTACAAACTTGAAATTAACACTTTAGCATGTGGTGTGAACTTATGATGACGCCTACAATATACACTATCTTTGCTTGTACTTGTTCTCAGCGCAATCATAAACACTATTTCTTGCAGACTGATTCCGCTGCATGGAGCCACTTTCCCGCCAAAACACACAAAGGATGCGTAGACATACACAACCTGGTTACACAATAATTATGTGAAATGTCGATCATTTCTTCCAATTGCCAGCTCCACAATTGAACACACTACCACCAAAGAACTTAACTTGTTTAGTCCGTCGATGACCCACTGCGTCCAGGATAGAACAACAACATATCCCGCAACTTACATTTAAAGTCTGTCAACACGACGCCGCCATTTGGAAAACACGAAAACCAGTTCAAAATCTGCTGGCTTGATGATGAACACTTTCAAATTTTGTAGAACAAAGGACGGATGTGAATTACCACCAAAGTTAGAGCTTTCGATGACAATTTTTTACCTTACTTGTCTCTTTTCCGCTGCCACGTGTGAGTTATTCCCGTTAATCAACGGCCGGAGATAAACAATTTACCGCACTTAGGATATTGAGAAAACCGATTACACAAACTTACATGTGCGGAGCCTGTCCGTCGCATAGAAGTCCTGTTAAATTTAAAACAAGCTAAAAACCTCCTTGACATTTTATCACCTTTATTGAAACATACATTCATGACTACTATTTCTCCTTACATCCACCCCGCCGACCTCCCAGAAAAACAAACCGACCTGACCCCTTTTAATTCTGCACTCAATATCCAAGCTATTTATTGACCAATCAGGACTAGATTTTGCACTGCATGCATATTACACCACATCACATGTCTCGCACATGTGGCCTTAGTTAAGCCTACCCTATTTAAAGCCTTAACAGGAGGACGCATGGGTCAGGCACAACAATGGCGGTTTCTCAGCCACACCCAAGCTTTTAATTTCAATGCACTACCCACATTTTGTATGTACATGTATATATGCAACATTGAAAAGTAATATCAAAAAGTAACATTTTATATTTTTTAATTGAAATTTTTCAACAATATTTAAGGCCCCAAGATACCTATTTTCCACATTATATACACCTAACAACATGACACATGATTATAACCGATAATATCTGCAATGCAATGATAAAAAATACATGACAATGTTACTGATACAAAAGACATGGTATGACCATATTTTCGGAAAGTGCGTGCTATGACTTATGTTCCTAAATTATTAATAAAAAGCGCATGTATGAAGGTTTAACTATGCTTTGCAGCTTCAGCAAATGTGCAGAATCAACAAATATACAAAAAGTGCCATGACTAAGACTTGGAATGCATGGTAGTAAATGCGTGATATGACCTATGATTGGAATATTTGATAGAACCTGTATGATGGACCTACATTATTAAATGTATTATTACTAAGTGCGCAATTACTATGACTCAAATAGACCATATGGCCCCCCCCCTATGTTGGATTGTCTATTAAAAAAAAGTGCATGATATGGCTTATATTGGGATTGTTTTAGTAAAAAGTGATGGTGTGGTGGTGGGCTGGTGGTGTGGTGGGTTGGTTAGATTCAATGTCCTATTTAGAGGAGCTTTCCCCGGGAAAGGTCGAGACGTCACACATATGAACATTGGGTACATAAAACAGATCTGCAAGTTGACGGGAGAGCGTATCGCTTGCACTTACGGTGCGGGTGTCATTACGTACAAGTCAGGTTATACCTGCAATCATTGTAATTAGGTCCCAGCTAGGGTGAATAGTATACAAATATTGAATGTCATGAGGGAATGTGCAAAAATAACACCGCGGAGCGAAAGTCGAGGGAAAATAGGAAATCAACTCAACTCAAGCCTTGGTCTAGTAATGTTCAATCTAATCGCGGCTCTCTCACAACAAAATTTTCTCGACGGCTCTAGATATCTATGATATTAGCACTATCTACGGTATCGAGATTTCAACGGACATTGCCAGAGGTGAATGTAAACAGCAAGATCAAGCAGGCGATATGATCGATGCAGTGTCCGAGAGGTAGGGTCGCTGTAGGGTCAGATGAACCAATCCCGCGAGGAAGGGCGATGAAAGATACCCAATGCAGGGAAAAAGTTCCATAAAAACCGACTATTTCCCCTGATGGGGAAATAGTAACTTTTTATGGGAACTTTTTACCTCTGTGAAATTTGGGGGAACTAGTATACAAATATTTAATGGATCATGAGGGATATGTGAATCTATTGGCCCCCGAGGTGAACTTTTTGCTTTAGAGGGCGGGGGTAGGTCCCTACTGTTTTCCGAGACCGAAGGTCGAAGAAAATAGTACCCAATGCCCTCCAGTTCACCTAGGGGACCAATAGATTCCACAAAGATCCCGAATAAGCTCATTCAATATTTGTTTTATATCCTTTTGAATATATTTTTTTGTTATTGATTGGTTAAAAGTGACAATGAGGCCTGAGGCCTACTTAACAAAAAATAGGCCTTGCCTGCACTGCTAGGCTAGCCTAGGCAATAGCTGAGCTTTGACTGTCTTTTAGACAGAGGAAAGTCCGACCCACTTACGATATCAACGCCTTTTTCGGTAAATAAATGACGCCGAGATCCGTACCGAAGTTACTACCGGAATTTACTATATATAGGCCTGCTCACCTTTCTGTTGCCGTGCACAGTCATCGCAAACGTTGAGTCAGCGTTGCCATTCCATGGCATAAAATAAAAATTCACCGCGGGAATCACGGTGTTAATATCCTTACACAACTCCTCGTACACTGGACAGAACATACGTAATAGTTATGTATTCTCACTATCCATGCAGAAGGATTCCCACCGGTGTTATTGCAACTGGGCGCAGCCATGTTGTTGATAGGGTGTACGACGAATAGCCTCAAACAAATGCGTCAAAGTTCATTTTAGAGCAATAACTATACGAACGTACACATACGTTGAGAAATACAAGTAGGAGTCTGTGCATTCTCAGCATAACGTCAACAGTCGTATTGACCACAGCTAAAGAATCGATAAAGGAACTGATAACACCAGGGATCGAGGCTAGAGGGGAAAATAGGGCCTATTTCCCTCTGAGGTCAGAGGGAAAATAGGCGTCAACCCGGGGAGGTTCTTGGATTTTGTTCGGGAACCCATGCTCGTTCCAAAAAAAGAGGGATAGCTGCAAATGCGGGGAATACCGCTAGGGGTATCAAATTCACAATGATCAAGTTGTAGTCCCGCTAGGGGATCAAAATTCAGTTGTGATTGTGACTGTTTCAATGATACAAATAGGAAAATTTAACCTAAACATATCAGCAAAATTAACCTGAGTGTGTAATTTTTCTTGCAGTAGCACAATTTTCATTTTTCTTTATATTGGATATTTTAAGTATATCTGTTATTCACGTATTGAGAACAGGTCTCGCAAGGGGTATCTTTTCACTGAAAACTGTCATTATTTACACCACAAAATGGGCCGATTTAGGGGTATATTTTTTAACAGAAAATTTGTCCCGCTCCTACGGGGTCAATTTAGAAAACCTGGAACGAGCATGGGTACACACAGTGGCGTAATCAGAGGGGGATCGGGGGGCAAGCCTGCCCCCCCTGTGGGGAATCTTTCCCCCATGAAAAATTGGTAATTTACTAGGCCAGGTAGATACTAAAAATTTTAATACATGTTGCCCCCCCTGAAAAATATAGGTGCCCCCCCCCTTGCCCCCCCCCCTGAAAAAAGCTGGTTACGCCAATGGGTACACAGACAAAACTCTGAGAACCTCCCCGGGGCGTCTATTTCCCTGTGATCCTTCTTTCGCTCTCTTTCTCGCAAATGTTAAACTATGTGTGGTCATGTGACGACTTTAACCAATCAATGAACAATGAATATATTCATGAGAGATATAATCTCAAATAGTTTATGACACGTTGATATATATCCACCAATCAATGACAGAAATATTTTTATGTGTTATATCATACGGAACTCTTACAATAGGCGTAAACTTTGCGTCAAGGCAGAACTATTGTATTTTTTATCAATACATTCCAAACATAGGTCATATCATCATGTACCTATTATTAATCAATTCCTGTTATTGTCATTCAATGTGAATCTATTTGTGTCATACTATGCACTCTTGATAATAAATTACCAACATAGGTCAATCATTGCCGTCTATCAATGATTTTCAAATACTCGTCATGTCGTGCAACTTTACTAAGGACAATCCAAACATAGGGCACACATGTATCATCATCGTTCAGCTGCGGAGCAGGAGACTTTGAGCGTCTTCCAATTGCGGAAGTCCTGGGCTAAGGTTGTAATTTGGTATGGATGCTAGCATATTTTCACTATCTCCAAACGACGCGCGTATGATAGAAATGACGACATTGCCAACCTATCCTTTTACCATATGTTGGTGTATAAATAGCATTAAGTTTAGCTGGTTCATGATCATTTGTGATCAAGACTCGCATCCATATGCAGAACTGTGACAATGTTGTGATTGAACAGCTTAGTTTATGGTAAAGGAAGGGATGGGGTTTTTCCCCTAATTTCCAGAAAGCCCATCCAGGCAAGATAACTGATTGCTAGGACTGTCGTATGACTTGGAGTGCAGGATTGAGGATCAACAATTTAGCGTCATATATTCTGTCTTGGGGACCACTGATTATGAGACATGATTATTATGAGATTATGATTATATAGACTTATTATGTCTTTGCGCGAAGCTCTCTGGTGAACTTGAATGTGGGCCGTGAAGGAGTAGACTCTAGACATGCTAGAAGGACAATGTCATCAGCAAAAATTCAGATCGTTAAGTAGTTTGGCCAGGGTACCTCCTATATCGGCGGGGGTGTGTGTTACAATCAGCGTCCATTCATCGGTGGCTTTCGTAAAGGGGTAATCCACAACTATGATGAACATAAAATGCGCAAGAACATCTCCTTGAAAGGACTCCTGTAGTTACATCAAAGGTCTCTGAAACATTTCGTTAATATCAACTGCCCTTCGGAGTGCTCCCGGGGAGTTAATGCACGGACTTTTATGCATTGACCGCGCTTTCAGGAATGTCACAGTGACGTAATATGGAGAACATGCTGGTCTATTGATAGACTCAAAGGCCTTCTTGAAGTCGAAGAAAGTGACAGTAAGAGGATATTGATGGTCTTTGAATCCCTCCATAATATCGAAGGATATGGGTATGCGGCACACAATCGGCTGGACGAAAACCGGCATGGATCAACAATTGGTCGAATTCTGTTTAACTGATTTTTGTTGTAATTTCGCAGATATGACATCAGAGTGACTCATGGCAGTCTTGAGGGAGAGATCTCCTCTTGGACAGGGGTATGATGACATTGTGGTCCACTTTTGCTTGATCGAGATGTGTAGGATACCGCAATGACTAAAAAATTTTGGATAAATCTTCATCTGTTCGGTGCTCTTTTAGACATGGTTTCAGGACTCTGATAGCGTTTGATGGGTTTCCTCTCGTGAAGGTGGATCAGCGAGAATGTGCAGGTCCTCCACAGCGAGTGGTAAGTTCAGTTGGTGGTAAACAAAACCAAAATTGTGCAAGCTCCACCATATAGTTCCACATGCGAGAAAACTACAAGGGCCTGCGCTACAAGGGGCTACAAGGAGTCTGAGCAACAAAAAGTGTTCCTGGACGAGGTCTAAAAATAACATGCGCTTATTACAAAATGGTGAATCCCGCTATAATCCGAGACTTCATTACTATATTGAGTTTATATGTGTCGAAAAAGTGCGGTCCATGGAGCGCTCCTTGGAACGCTCACTGAAGCCCAGTGATCCACTCACCCCAGTGACTTAGGGTTAGGCCACAAGCCCAGTGATCGACTCGACCCGTGACTTAGGGTTATGGTTAGCGTTAAGGTTAATCCTAAACCCAAACCCCCTAAATCTTAACCCTACCCTAAA
>JAMKCH010080425.1:0-11903 GCA_023653785.1 Ophioderma brevispina | reverse complement strand
ATAAAATCCGGAATCCAGATTTTTGTTACATACAGTAAATGTTAACAAATATTTAAATTCAATATTTGATCCTGAAAGTTGAAGTGTTTTCACGAAAAGAAATTAAAAAGAAGGAATAATAAACCCATAGAAGGCAATGCTGTGTAGGAATGGCCAGCAAATTATACGAAACAAGAGCATCAATGAGGCAGTGGCCTATTAATAGCTTTATTTTAAAGTATTGTTGCTCATACAAAAATACTTCCCTCCCCGCTCATGCCTGAGGCACCCGACCCCTCCCCAATTGAATGGCACCAAAGGTGACATGAGGTCACCAAGGTCACATGAAGCCACAAAGATCACCCCTCACAGTCCCCATCGACCAAATTGCACCTTCCCCATCCCCATCCCCAATGCACCCCACCATGACCTCTCACCGAAGAAACCCAACCCCTCCGATGCACTCACCACACTCCCAACACTTAACCTTCCCCCACAACACCACATGTTACCTCCTAAACACTCACCCTTCAACTTCCCCATCCCACACCCTTCCCCCATCCCCAACACCCCCCTTTCCCCAAAACCTCACCCTTCCTCTCTAACACCCCAGCATTCCCCATGACATGGGGTCACTGAGCGGTTCATGGATGATCCACTGAGGTTCAGGGGGACAACTGAGGTCAAAGGGGTCACCGAGGTGGTCACATGGGGTCACCAAGGTCACATGGGGGCACCAAGGTCACCCCCCCCCCATGGTGGTGTTCACCAAGGTCACATGGGGTCACCAAGGTCAGATGGGTCACAAGGTCACATTGGATCACCAAGGTCACAGGCATCACCAAGGTCCAAGGGGTCACCAAGGTTTTTTCAAAGGGGGTCACTATGAGGTACACATGAGGGCCACCATGGTCACATGAGGTCAATCCACCATTTCTAACGATGAAACCCTCCCCGCTCCTGCCTAATGCACCGCAACCCCTCCCCATGAATGGCACCAAAGGTGACATGAGGTGACCAAGGTCACATGAGGTCACAAAAGATCACCCCAACCCACTCCCCGATGCACCCTCCCCAAAATATTCTACCACGCACCATCCCAAACTAATTACCACGCCCCCATCACCCAAACATATCTACCCACGCCCCCTCCCCAAAACTATCTACCATGCCCCTCCCCAATGACATCTTACCTTCCCTTCCCCCCCGATCAACCCGGATCGACCCCTCACCGACGCACGCGACCCTCAACGACGCACCCCGACCCCTCACCGATGCACGCAAACCCCTACCGGACGCACTCACCTCCCAAACCCCTAACATCCCCCAAACCCCCACCAGGTTCCCTCCTATAAAACACCCACCCTTCAATACCCTCCCCACCCTTCCCACAAAACCCACCCTTCCTCCCCTTCCCCATGACAGGGGTCACTGAGGTCACATGGGATCATCGAGGTCACAGGGATCACCAAGGTCAACTGGGATCCACCAAGGTCACCTGGGTCACCAAGGTCACCTTGGGAGGGTCACAAAGGGCACCTGGGGTCACCAAGGTCACCAAGGTCACCAAGGCGCCATGGGGGTTCACCAAGGTCACATGGGGTCACCAGGTCACATGGGGTCACCAAGGTCCATGGGGTCACACCAAAGTCACATGAGTCACCCAAGTCACATGACGTCAATTTCACCCCCACCATCCCCTACCTGATGCACCCGACCCTCCCCAGGATGAATGGCACCAAAGGTGAAATGAGGTCACAAAAGATACCTTACCCCAGCCCGATGAACACTCCCCCAACTATCTATCACGCCCCATCCCCAAATTGCACCTTACCTTTTTCCCCTCCCCGATGCACCACACCATGACCCCCACCTACCATACCAACGCAAGACACCGCCCAACACACAATCATTCACCACACCCCCAAACTGTCCTAATAAACAACGAAACCTTCCTGGCAACCTCAACAACACCTTACCACCTTCTCCTACCCAACACCCAGCCTTCATCCTCGAACACCTCAGCCTTTCCCTCCATATGATTCACACACAGGATTTGGACGGCATGTCGGTTTTTATATAGTAAAGGAAGTTGGCATATCCGATGTATTGTTTAAGCGAACAGCAACTATGCATATTTAAGTAGCTCAGTTGATTCCTAAGCTGCATGTATCACAAATTTTGAAATGGAAAGAAGAAGATGCGCACCATAATGGGTTTTTGACATTCATGAAAAGTTTGCATATCGACAGAACTGTTGCAAAAATATAGTGATTACGCAGATTTTGCATATTCCTTAGCTCATTTTGCAATGGTAATTCGCCAGAAAAATATGCTCAACGTCTACTCAGGTGAAACCTTTAATTGCTATATTCGACAAGTTACATCATGTATACACCTTATGGAACTCCAGATTAAAATTGTACACAAGCTTTGCGGGAAAGGGTTAACATGTGACTGACTGAGGTCAAAGGGTCACCATGAGGTCACCAATGTCGCAAGAGAGCACCACATGTCATCCCACCCGGCCCCCTCTTTGACAAGTTACATCATCGTAGCCCTTAAGGAACTTGCTTGGCATGCAATATACTATATAGTACTAAACGCGCTCTTGAATAAGATATTCCGCTGAAGGTGTACTCAATTTCAAACAAATGTGTTTTGCATATTCATAATGCCTGTCCAGCTACTAATCACTTTCTGATTGTACCATCACAAAATCATTAATTAATGTTGAGTAAGAAGAAAATCTTCAGTAGCAAAGTTTTCGTTGTTTATTATTTAATTAAAAATCCCTGATTAAAAGAATTAGCTTGCTCTTTTACGCCTAGAAATTATAATCGGGCCGGGCGTACCCGAGTCTGCTCACAAAAAGCAAAAATGACACGGAACTCCACTGGACCATACACAACTGAAGTAGAGTAGGACTAATTCCTATAAACAGCGTAGCAAAACACGTTGGCGAGCAGGTGCGGGAAAAAAATGGGAATATGGGAAGCTCCATTCCGGGAAATCTTGCATCCTCGCGGTAAATGAGGGGGAAAAAGAAAAATTATGAGAAGAAAATAACAAATAAAAGGATATAAAAATTGAAGTGAAGTACGAGTCGTTTTTCTCAAAATTAAGGTGCGAAAATAAATATAACTAAAATGAATTCCCGAAATGTCGAGTTGGGTTCCAATTTCATGATGAATAAAACGGTCTGGGAAATTTTCCCCAAGCCAGCCAGTCTAAGGCTAATGATTTCACTATCCTGATCTTTTCATGCTTTTCAGCTTCATGACCAAAGGGTAAATCACGTCACCCACCTTAATTTCTGATCACAAATTTGCAAATTAATACCGGCGCGAAATAGTAAAACCTGAGTTCTAAAACATTTGTTTTGTGCCAAATACCGAGGTGGGCCATGCCGTCGGGGTTCGGCGTTGGTCATTTTGTACAGCTTTTCAAGCTAAAATGACGTATTTTTTTAGCAATAAAAACACATGATTTATGTTCGATTTCAAATTACATTCGTCATTCTAAAATGATTTTTATTTCGATTTCAAATCTATATGTTAGTCATTTCTAAAATGATTTTTTTAAATAATTTGACGTAATTACCGTTGTTTATTTTTGTCTAAGGCAATAACATATGAATGGAAGCTATGTTAACTTGGTTGTTGGTTTGTCCATTTAATACATGGGGCGGGTAATGTCACGTTGCATGGCCCGCTCCCGGCCATATGAACGACGTATTATTTTGTTATTTAAATAATATTTTGAAAGAGATGTACTAGAAAAAATAACACAAAAAATATGAATAATTGATTTCTGTCGATTGTGCTTTTTATTCACGGAATTGAAGGGGATTTCATTAGGGTCTGACTGAGTCTGAGAGAGAAATGTACGGTGTAACTCCGGATTTTTATTTGCGCTTCAAACTTGTCACAAAAATTTTGTATTGATGCTGTGAGTTAATAATATGTGGCGGGCCAAGATCGTTGACATGGGATGGTTGTTTTGTACTGGGGAAGCAATCTCGATCGGATTGTGGAAATGTTGCAAAGGGGACATTCCCATCTGGTCTGTCGACGTTGTGTAGATTGATATCTTACTTTTGTCGTTCCTTTTCATCGCGGTAAACGTAAAACTTTAAAAGGAAGATGGTCAATTAATTACTTTTTTTTGATTAATATAGTGACTGTTTGGAGTAAAAGTCAGTAACCCATAAACCATTAGCTGATAGTTGGACTTGCCCGAACAACAATATCCTGTAATGCAAAAACAGCCTAAGAGAATTGAAGCAACCAACTGACCTCTATACTGGAACAGCGGGCATGGGCGGGCTCGCACGTAATTGAATAGTAGGCGATTGAAACAACCGGAACTTCCCCATCACCATTTGGTAGAGGGCAGAACATGAGAGTTCACCGTACAGATCATCAAGGCGAAGTCAATGCAACTTGTAATAATTTCTTGTATTTGAAGAACAATCTTAACATTTATTAAAATTGTGTGGTAGTAGCACATCGAAAATTTATGCCACAGTCATAATACGCTAATTGGCGGCGATACAGACATCCTAAAAAAAAAAGCTGGGATACTTTACTACTGTGGCTGTGTATCATATTGGAGTGCAATTTGCGCAGTTATACAAATATTATTGATGAAAGGTTTGAAAACAATAAATGTCTGCCAAAAAGAATGATGTAATGTAACAAAAAAATTGTGTTTATATTATTGTTGAATATTTTCCAGAAAATTTTCACTCTCATCTCTCCCTCTCCCCTTCCCCCTCACCTCTACCTCCCCCCGCTTCCCCACTCCAGTTACTCATCCCCTCTCTCCCTCCCCCCCCTTTATTTTTACTTTCCCCTCCCTCCCTCTCTCCCTCCCCCCTCGCCTTCCCACTTCCCCCTCCCTTCCACTTCCTCCCCCCCTCCCCTTCCCCTTCACTTTCCCTTCCCCTTCCCCTTCTTTTCCTTTCCTCTTCCCTTCCCTTCTTTCCCTTCCCTTCTTTGTATTTTTTTAGTCATTTATTCATATAATTCCTCAATCACCTTATTCATAAGGTAATTGGAATTTATCGTTCATCCATTTCATTAATTCTTTCCTTCATCATGCATTCATTAATTCGTTATTTAATCAAATGCAGTATCTTATGTTTAAACATACTCTGCTATTTATTCACTGTATGATTTATTATTCACATTTCCTCAGTTTGTGTCATATTTTTGGGAAATTTCTCCTTATTTTCAGTTTCTTCTGCAGGTGGATTCTTTGCATATTCTATGCACGCTTGGAGTTCCCCCATTCCCCCTCCCCCCTTCAAACTTTCCCCGGCTCCCAGCGCCATTCCCCTCACCCAATCCCCCTCCCCCATTCCGCCCCCTCCCCAATCCCCTTCCCTCCCCCGTCCCCCTTCCCTCATTTCCCTCCCCACTCCCCTTCCCTTCCCTCCTCTCCCCTCCCTACCCCCCCCCCCCCTCCCCTCCCATTCCCCTCCCTCCCCCCTCATCCCTCCCTCCTCTCCACCCCTCTCCTCCCCTCCTCTCGCCATTTCCCCCTCCCAATCCACTCCCCTCCCTCCTCTCTTCCCTCCCCTTCTCTTCCCTTCCCCCTCCCCACAATCCCTACTCCCCTCCCCATCCCCTTCTCCTCTCCTCTCCCTTTCCCTTCCCTTCCCTCCCCATTTCCCCTCCCCCCTCCCTTCCCCTCCTCACTCCCCATTCCCCTCCCCCCCTCTCTCCCTTCCCTCCCTTCCCGCCTCTCCTCTTCCTCCCCTTCCCATCCTCCTCCCTCCCTCCCTCTCCCCCCTCCCCTTCCCCTCCTCTCCCCCATCCCCTCTCCCCCATTCCCCACTCCCCTCCCTCCCTCTCCTCTCTTCCCTTCCCCCTCCCATCGCCCCACCATTCCCCTCCCAACCTCCATCCTTTCTTTTTTTCGTATTTTTATTTATTCATAATATAAAGGCAAGTTGGGATGTTATTATATTTATATTTCCTTCATCCATTAATTCTTTCATTCATTTCCTTCATTATTTCTATATTTATTTATGGCCAAATATGCAATTTATCTATGTTATAAACATGCTCTGCTATTTATTTGCTCATTTATATTTATTTATTATTTCCATTTCCTCAGTTTATTTTCATATTTTTTTTCCCGGAAATTTCTTTATTTTTTCATTATGTTGGTTTGTTTTGAAATACACAAAGGTCCTTTGTGTGAAAAACCTCTCTTCGTTTTTTTTCCTTATTTTGAGTAAATTCAAAATTTGACGTCAAGTGCCATTGGAAGTAGTGCAGGCGCCCGACGGGTTTCTTGCCCCTCTACAAAATGGATGACCAAATGTTTCAACTTCTCGCTGCCGCCCGCTATCCATGTATAGATGTCAGTGTGGGAAGCACAAAGGCTTCAAAACGTAAACTTGCTTATATTTGTTCAACTGATTCAAAATTTTAGGGTTGTGTAAAAATGTCAGCTTTTTGATAGGTGGCTAATCGCACTTGGCTGAGATTAATGCATGATTGTTCGGCTTAACCAAGTCAAATAAAGTTTTAATCTCGCAACAGGATAACAAGAATAGTCTTCTTTAGATAGATCCGATGGAATTAATTTGTCTCTCAAAAAATTTTGTTGGGATTTCTTTTTCAACAACTGTTCAAATGCTTGGGCACTTACGCTGTGTGTGCATCATAGCCAACACGGGACACCAGGCTGCAGGCTGTTTGTCAACGGTCACGTGATCCTCAAGGAAAATCCTGGGAAATGCCCAATGAGTTAACAGTGATGAGTTCAATGAATATTTACTTAGCACTATCTCTATGCCATGCCTAACGTTTATCGGGGAACTTTACAATGGATCAAACTTTGGAGGATATTTTGAGGGCTTCTAATTCATGAAATTTGTCATCAAAAGTGACTATATATATATACTGTATAAATATATACCTCCCTGACACAACACAAGCCATTTTTGGCTCGACATATGCTCGACTTTTATTAGGAACACAGTATGTTGGCAGGTGCAGGCAGAGACTCTGAGCCAAGGCCGGGGTTCCTATACAGGCACATTCATAACACATCACTCAATCGGCTCACTCGGGCGCAAGGACACATAGCCCGCAAATCCAACCACCTCCAACCTTAACTCAGGACTTGATATCAATAACAAACACACGCCCCTCACTCGAAACTTCATAATGACGAAGTAACGGACACACATGCGAATTTTATACAACTGAAAATCAGATTCCCGCACCAAAACACCTTCCAACAATGCATTTACACCCCAAATTTCAAATCCATTTCCATCAGTGTCATCCATAAGATCACAGCTTGCAGACCTGTAATTTTCAGGGCAATCAATCAAGCCATAAAAAACTTGTAGGGGCGTTACACAGCGGGCAAAATCGGGCAAAATTCTTCCACGGAGATGGCAAAGGCTCTATTAAATGGGGGGGCTACATTTAATAAGCCAAAAAAAGACCTACTCATAATGATTTTTAAAAATACTATAATAATATCTCCAGAAATTAAACTAGAATGTTAAAATAGCAATACTCAGATTCAGCTAAGTAACTAACTTACAAAATTCCTTGGTATCCTTATGACCCACAATTTATCATGGAAATTCCGCATAACGCCATCAACATTTCCAAATTATTGGCTAGATACAACGGGGTTATCAGCAAAGTTAGACAATTTCTAGTTTCTTTCTTCCTCAAAGCTCACTCCACACATTATATAATTCACTTACATACCTTATATCAATATGATCCATCGCTTGGGCTGATGCTCAATAAGGCTGGTCTGGACTCACTTTTTATTCTCCAGAAAAAAGTTATTAATGACATGTCTAACTCCCTGTGGTTTCTGGCCCACACAGACCCTTTATATTCTCTGCTCAAAACGTTGAGGTTCATGATATTTATAAACTTCAGCTTGCCACGTTCATGTATCAATACCACTATAACCTTCTACCGACACCTTATTGATCAGGAAATTTTTTTAACTTTTAATACTCATACTCACCATTAATGACCTGACCCTGCAATGCCCAAATCCCCCGTGTAAAACCATTTAATAATAACCGTACTTGATAATAATACCCTGATGTTCCAAGGCCCTCTACTAATGGGCTAATCTGCCTTCTTATATTAAAACTCCCCAACTTTATCTGCCCTTGCAAAATTAAGATGAAAAAGAGTCCTCAATTCGTATAGAGTGCTGTCATCACTTTCCTAATTTCTGTCTCTTTTTACTCTGTTTGTATCTTTCTTATTCTTGGCATTTACTGTCGCTGTCTTTGTCTTTGTCCCAATGTAATTTGTATCGTAGGGTCTGTCTTCCTGTCTTTTTGTCTTGATTTGTAATCGCACTTGCTGAGATTAATCATGAATTGTTCGCTAACACAAGGTTATATTAAAGTTTTAATCTCGCCCACAAATAACAATGAATATGGACTTATTTAAGATTAGATAACGATGGAATTTTGTGGAATTAATTTGTCTCTGAAAAAAAATTTTTGAAGCTTAAAAAAAAAAAAACAAACCTGTTAAAGCTGGCACTTCGCTGTGTGTGTATCATTAGCCAACACGGAGACACCAGGCTGGCAGCTGCGTGTCAACGGTCAAGTGATCCTCAAGGGAAATCCTGGAAAATCCCAATGAGTTGTAAATGTAAACAGTGATGTTCATTGGAATATATTTAATTAGCACTATCTATATGCCTAACGTTTTATGTGGAATCTTTGACCTGATCAAACTTGGGATATTTTGAGGCTTCTAATCATGTGAAATTATGTCATAAAAAAGTGAACTATATATATACTACTGATATAAAATAAGATACACAGCCCTGACACAACATAAGCATTTTGGCTCGCAGAGGCAGACTTTATTAGGGAACACAGGTAAAGGTGAATGGTGCAGCAGAGAATGAGCAAGGCCGGGGGGTCTACGGCACATTCATAACACAACATCATCACTCGGGCCGCAAAGGACACAATAGCCCGCCAAAAGCCAACCACGCTCCACGTAACTCAGGTACTGATATCAATAACAAAACACGCCCTCTCGAATATTCATAATGACGAAGAGTATCGGACACCCATGCGAATTTTTACAAGAAAATCAGATTCCCGCAACAAAAACACCTTCCAAAATGACATTTAGCACACCAAAAATTTCAAAATCCATTTCCATCAGTTTCAACCATAAGATCACAGCTTGCAGACCTGTAATTTTCAGGGCAATCACGCAAGCCATAAAAACACTAGTAGGGCGTTACACACAGCGGCAAAATCGGCAAATTCTTCCACGCGATGGCAAAAGGCTCTATTAATGACATTAATAAGCCAAAAAGACCAACTAATATGATTTTTAAAAATAAATATAATAATAAGCAGAAATTAAACTAGATGTTTAAATTAGCAATACTCAGATTAAGCAAGTACTAACTACAAATTTCCTTGGTATCCTATGACCACAATTTATCATGGAAATTACCATACCCAGCACATTCCAAAATTATTTGCTAGATACAACGGGGTTATCCGCCAAAAGTTAGACAATTTCTTCCTCAAAGCCTCACTCTCACATTATATATTCACTTATATTCCTTATATAATATGGAGCCATCAGCTTGGCTGATGCTAATAATTGTGGTCGGACTCCACTTTTATTCTCCAGACAAAAGATTTTATTAGGAAATGTACTAACTCCCTGTGGCTGGCCCCACAGACCCTTTATATCTCTGTCAAAACGTGGAAGGTTAATGATATTTAAAAACTTCAGCTTGCCACGTTCATGTATCAATACAACTATAACCTTCAACCGGACGCCCTTCCTTATTGATCAGGATTTTTTTTAACTTTTATAATCATACTCACCATTATGAGACCAGGCATGCCCAAAATACCCCGGTTTTGTATGTGTAAAAACCATTTTTAATACCGTACTTGCTACTAATACCCTGATGTTCCAAAGCCCTCTACTAGGCTAATATGCCTTCTTATATTAAAAACTCCCAAACTTTATCTTCCTTCAAAATTAATATGAAAAAGATCATCAATTCGTATCGTGCTGTCATCACTTCCTAATTTTCTGTCTTTTTACTATGTTTGTTACTTCTTATTCTTGGATTGACTGTCGGCTGTCGTTGTCTTTGTCCAAGTAATTTTATCGTTATTGTCTGTCCTGTCGTTTTGTCTTGATTTGTAATCGTCTTTTTTTGTCTGTCTTGTGTTATTAACACTTAAGTTAGGTGAGGTTACTGATTTTCACGCTTAGCGTTTTTTAGCAGTGACCCGTCATCACTATTTTTCTAATTTAATTATATCCTATTAAATGCATAATCTGAGTTCTAATGTGAAATCCATTTTTTTTATTTGTACTGCAATTTCATATCTTGTATTTCATTGTTTGAGGTGAATGATGTGATGAACAAAAATAAAATGTGTTTGAAATTTGATGAAAATGCCAATTGTGCTTATTCAATAAACTATTAAAACCCCATGCAACCCTGTGCTGTTTTTGTCTTGAATACACAACTTGCACTGCCAATGGCTTTTCGTTAGTTTTTTGGGGGTGTCCCCATACATGTTGTATTAATGGGGAAACGTATGCCACAGCAGGCGCGGATCCAGGGGTTGCGGGGGGCCGTGGCCCCCCCCTACGACGTCGGAATTGTTTTTAATGATACATTCTACAGAAGAAAGGGAAGGGGGGAGACGATGATGACGTGATCGTCCGACCTTTTTTTTTTAAATATACCCTTTAAACGACAAGCACGTGCCACCAAAGACTCACCAACTCCAAAACAAACAACAATAGGCTTATGCCCATTTCCGTTATGGTCTTTTCTCAAAACTTAACGCGCGGGCGACCGCTTCGCGTATGGCGGAATCACCATGTTTTCTTTTCTTTTTTTACATTGCTACAGAGATATACATGTATGAAAATTTACAAAGTGAGCAAATAACACATGATCGTTGTTTTAAAAATCAATAGGTTGTGTAATTTTCTTGAATATCTTGTGAAAACACTCCGGACTTATTTTACACAATTGCCTATGTTTTTGGTTTTACCCTAACATATGGATGCTTGAATGTTTCATTCAATAGATGAGGAGTGGAGTGTAAACGAAGCTTAGTTGACCAATCCATATTTACTCCAAAAAGTAAGAAGTAGGTGGTGAAAAAAATTACTGCGCATAGACCACATAGAAATTAGATTCGCCGCTATGTGTCTTTTTTTTTTTTATTTGCGTTGTTTTCTTTATTCACAAATTTTCAGGTTGTGTGATTCGCATTGATTTGTTGCAAACGCTTGCGTATTATTATTTACGTTTTTGGTTAGACTAGAGGACCGGGTAGGAGTAAAGGTTGGGCGACATTTTGGGTAAGTTAATTACGCGAATTCGGCAACTTTCAGCCGCATATCGAGAAAATAGCAAGTCATCGGTGCGCGGGAAAATGCGAAACTACCGTTTTCAAACACTGATTCTCATAGATGTCTGTTATAAGAAGTGCGCTCAAATCCCTCAATTCTGACCAAGAAATAAAATACAAAACCAAGTTGCAGCTGAGAATTATCATACAACTTGGCGACTGGTCATCCTCTACGCTTTTCAAGAAAATTGCCCGCCAAAGGTTTTTGATCTTAGGCCTGTTTACGAAATGCGGAGCAGCACCCAATCTTTGTCAACATTAATGTTTTGATTTTTTTTATATTTGTTGATTCCAATATTGCTTTTGCCAAACCTTTTATAAAGAACTTGAAACTGATGCACACTGTGGAAAAAATGTGCGAAAGAGGTCTAAAACTTGTCCTCGTATGAAAACCTCGTAGGGTTCGTCGTACGAACTTAAACGAGTCTTTGAATCCTGTAGAGGCATCTTCGTGGTTCTGTTAGGAACCTTTGTGGGTTCTCAGATT
>JAMKCH010080424.1:0-79922 GCA_023653785.1 Ophioderma brevispina | reverse complement strand
GAAAAAACGTAGTTATGATTAATCCTTGGGTCCTACAATGATAGCTAATGATCAAGATTTACTTTGATGTTGCCGAAACTGTATGTTATTCCTTTACGAGAACCACTATATGTGTTTGGTGATCAATTATGCTTTTCGCATTTTTCCCTAAGCCGTATATATTTTGTCAGGGTTGTTGAAATTTGATTCCAGTAATTTCATTCTTTCAAATTCCATCTTCTCTGGTTGAAAATAAACATTGACACTGAATTTAGCCGGAAAAATCATTAAATGCCGTCAAAAACTTCCCCATAATTCCATAATATTGAAGCTAAACCACAACAATCGGACCAATAAGACGGGGTCTTCCAGGGTCAATCGGCAAACAATAACGATCGAATGTGCTGTCAGTAGAGCGGCACACATAAAGCATATTACTCTCGATGATTGACAGTTTCTACATCAAGCTCCAGTTTTCACATCAAGCTCGTTCAAGACAGTGACGATTAACGCAATTAATAACACCAAGTGTACGCAAATTTTAAGTTAAAAACCGAAAAATAACCAAAAATCTACAAGAATAAATAATAACATAAATTTTTAGTAGGAGTTAAAAATCTGGAAGGACAAGTATCAGAAATAGCACTCAAAAGGCACGTGGAGGACCCTGACGAGCGAAGTGGGAACCCCGACTATGACGGCATTACTCGGCAGCGCCCATGTGGTTTGGTTGCGTTCTTTCAGTTCGCGAGTCGGATTTGGTAACATGGAGGTGGAAATATTCATGGTCTTATTGCACCAATACTTTGCTTAAAAATGAAAGATGGTTATTTTTTCAACCGCAATAAAAATCGACTCATCTTTATCCCATGTCCATATTTGTTTGTGTTAGGTATTTCCCCCGTTTATCTCTTTTACTTTGCTTGGTGTTTGCCGCCGACTCAGGCGGTGTGATGAAGGGATGGTCCTTAGTAACTTTAAAATTAAACCTGTATTTATAATTTCTTCTGAGGACAGCATTTTGTTATTTATTTTTCATCTTATCTGATGTAGGGGTCTACCCTATAGTTCATACAGGTTTGTTTTAATTGTAATAGGTCTATGTGAGTTAAATATTTACGTGTCGTTTTCATCCTCTTTGAAATAAAATGAGAAAGTTCATTAACGTTACAGCCATGTTTAGTTTCCGGCAATCAGCTGCTAGCAAGTCAATTATTTATTTATCACATGGATTTTTTGAGTAAAGTTATTCCAAAACGTGAGGTAGACATAAGCAACCTTCACAGTCATGATCTCGAATTATCCCAAAGATTTATCTTGTACTCTTTCATTATCAACCCATTAGGTGTACACTTCAAACTTGTTGCAGCGTGGTAAGGGAACCCCCGTGCGTCGCACAATTATTGATTTGATAACAATAACTACACCAAATTTGTTCTTAGTTTCATAAGTGCTGCCGACTCTCTTTGTCTGCTGATCCGCCGGACGGCGGCGATTCTTCATGGTACTTTGTGAGATTTGTGTAGGAAATGCACATTTCGACATGTTTTCGACGCGACCCGCGACCGACGTAATGATTCGACGTCTTATCACCGAGGAATCACAAATCACACGTCAAAGCTTCAGCCCTTTCAAAACTTATAGGGTAAAGCGTCCCAAATGAAAATAAAAGAACTCCAGACTTCACAATAACAACAATATATTGACCCTAAGCTTCGACGTCGAGTCGGGCGTCGATATTTGGCGATCCGTGAGGAGGGTGGGTCAACGCTTCAAAGTGACGCCTGCCTTACATCAGCATACGACTCTGAAATGGCATGTAACAACAAGACACACACGCCGAGTTGATTCTCATGGCATGCACCTTGTTTGACCGGTCTGAGACCCTTGTCATTTTAAATCAATGCGTCGAGTCTATGATATTCATGTAATAGCACACAAATGTTGATTAAAGGTACGGAAAACTTAAAGGTGGCCTACAAATAAATGAGTCTTTAGCTCTATTAGTGCCCCTCTCTGCTTTTGGGTATGGTATTTTATGTGTTAAATAATTCTATTCTTCCAATAGCCTAGCCTATCATTTGCGAGCAAACTTAAGAAATTTCATATTTCTGAAAATGTGCCAGTGCGCTTTAAATAAAGTAAGGATAGATGTCATCTAGGGACATTTGTGGTCATTTTGTAGTACAAAAGTTTAAACATGTGACACTTGACATACATGCTCTAATGGGTTAATGACACTTGGTCGAAATCACCCTTGGGTAAGGGTTGGTCTAGGGTGTTAACTAGAGTAAGGTCAAAGGTCATTTGGATCATTTGAGCTTATTATAGTGTAAAAGGTCAACACTGGGCCAATGTCATACATTACTTTAGGATGATGAAAACTTGGACATAAGGACCTGGAAGTCATTTGAGGTCAATTGAGGGTCATTAATATTTTTTGTATCCGTGCAATGAAAGTGTTCACATTTCAGGTGTCACTAAAAAAATTTAGAAAGCCCTGATAATTCAAGATGTAAAGCTTCAATCAAAACAAATATCCCCATTGTATTGAAAGCAAATCAAAATCACCATTTTGTTTTCACAAAGGCAACATCGGGCCACTTGTCATCACTGCTTTTATGTATTTTGATGATTCTTTGAATAAGGACCCGGGTTTGGATTCATATAGGAGTGTAACTTTAAAAATGTGGTAAAGGTCATGTAGGGGTCATTGTTAAAATATTTTCAAAAATTACATAAACAGAATTTATTGGAAAGGGATTTTAAGGAACCTTGATCCTTTTGAGTTCATGGGTCTTTGGGGTTTGAGGTGTTTCATGTGGGGGGTCATTCTGTGTTATTGATCGGACACAAAAGTGAACATAAGGCATTACTCACTCATGCTAAGAGATTTTGATAAAACTTACTGATCCTTGTTAGAGGTTATCACTGACCTCCCTAATCATATAAGGTATTTAATTTAAACGGTCATTTACATATTTTAAAAAATCTGCCTTTTCATTTGGAATTTGATGTGCCTCGTAGCTTAAATGGAGTGATGATCCTTGGGTGGAAATTCTTTACAGTCCTTTGAGAATTTTAATCAACGGACATTAGGGGTCTTGTTAAGTGTCATTATCGATTTTGGATCAAAAGATAGTCTACACTATTCAGCGTTTTACGAGACCTTGCCATGTAAAAATATGCCCCTCAGATTTTTCAAAATCGATATTGTTGCATTGTTGTAGGGCTTTATATCAAAAGCCTCCCCGAAATATTAACACCAAAGCAGCTTCCTTATGGGTAAACAGAATATTTTATAATTTAACGTCGCCGGCGACGTTAATTCAGCAGCACTACAAAATTGGTGTTTAACACAAGACACACCGCCGTATGCGGGTTTCCCACGCTATGCACACTGTTTGATGATCGGTCTATAACCCTTGGTGGTTTTAATAATCATGTATAAGAATCAAAAATATTCACTGTATATAATACACATTTGTGTTAATTTGGAAAACGTACATTGCCTACAATTACCTGGGTGTCGTTTATCCTCATATCATGTCCCTTTCTGTTTTTGGGTATGGTTATGTTTTATTGAAAATATATCTCTGTTCTTTCCAATGGGGCCAGACTATCATTTGAAGCAATTGAAAATTTCATATTTGTGAAAATGTCAAAGTGGCCGCTTTAAAAGAGAGAAAAAAGGTGACTCTGATTTGCCCGGTAATCAATATAAAACATAGCTATTAGGCTGAAATTGTTGTATTTGCTCCTATACGTAATTATAAATTTCAAAATTTTTGCACCAAAGAAACATTTCTCATCTTATTCTTTTCAGATGAGTTATTTTGATGGAAGCTTTACATCAGGGCACAATCATAACTTTCAATTTTTTAGGGACACCTGATATGTGAAATCTTTTGGTGCAAAAACAAAACCTTAATTATCCGTGATAGATGATCAGGCAGGTCATGATAACCTCTAAGGGTCAGAAAAGTCATGACATATTTTCAAAACATACTCTGCCTGTCATTAATTGGGTACCTTGTAGCTTCAAGAGCACTGGCACATTGAAACATGGCGCCCTCAAGATTTTTCAAAATCGATATTTTTGCATTGTTGTAAGGGCTTTATATACAAAAGCCCCCCCGAAATGATAAGACCCCCCCAAATCAGCTCCTTAGGGTAAACCGAATGATTTTTAAATGTAACGCGCGGCGACGTTAATTCAGCAGACGGCCGGAAATGGGTTTTAACACAAGAAAACACACACGCCGTAGGCATGTTTCACACGCTATGCACACAGTTTGATCTGTCTATAACCTTGTGGTTTTAATAACAGTGAGTAAAGAGCAAAATATTCATGAATATACACCATTTGTTGATTAAAGTTATGTTGAAAACTTAAAGTTGGCCTACAAATTCCTGGATGTCTTATCCTATATCAATGTCCCTTTCTGTTTGGGGTAGTTATTTTTATGGAAAATATATCTCTGTTCTTCCAATGGCCTAGACTATCTATTGAGAGCAAATGAAGAAATTTCAATATTTGTGAAAAGTTCCAGTGCCGCTTTAAAAGAGAGAAAAAAGGGGACTCGATTTGCCTGTATATCAATATAAAACATAGCTATTTAGGGATGAATTTTGTATTTGCTCCTATAGTAATTATAAATTTTCAAATTTTTGCACCAAAGAACATTTCTCAGCTTTATCCTTTCAGTGGAGTATTTTTGATGAAAGCTTTACAACAGGGCACAAATCAGAACTTTCAATTTTAGGGACACTGCTGTGAAACTTTTGTTGCCCTTAATGATCCTTGATAGATGATTAGGGAGGTCAGTGATAACCTATAAGGGTCAGAAAGTCATGAACATATTTTCAAAATAGCTTTTCATTGAATTTGGGTACCTGTAGCTTAAAAGGACACTGGCACATTTGGAAAAACAGTGGCCCTCCAAGATTTTTCAAAACGATATTTTTGAATGTTGGTAAAGCTTTTATATACAAAGCCCTCACCCGAAAGATTAAGACCAATCAGCTTCTTTATGGTAAACACAAACGATTTTGTACTTTGAGCGTCGCCGCGAAGTTAAAATTCAGAGACGGACGAAAATGCATTTAACACAAGAAAACATGACGCCGTATGCATGTTTACCATGATATGTACACTGTTTGACCGTCTATAACCTTTGTGGT
The DNA here is from genome assembly GCA_023653785.1 of Ophioderma brevispina. NCBI lineage: Eukaryota > Metazoa > Echinodermata > Ophiuroidea > Amphilepidida > Ophiodermatidae > Ophioderma > Ophioderma brevispina. Next base: position 74,759 of record JAMKCH010080424.1, on the reverse strand, counting down.
TTTATAATCAGTGAGTTCCGAGTCACAAAATTCATTAATATACACATTTGTGGTTAAAGTTATGGAAAACTAAAAAGTGGGACTACAATTACATGGATGACTTTATCCTCATATTCAATGTCCCCCCATATCTGTTTTGGGTATGTTATTTTTATCTGTAAAATGTATGGCCTAGACTATCATAATTGTGAGCAAATTGAAGAAATTTCATATTTGTGAAAATTGTGGCCAGTGCTGCTTTAATGGAGTGATCCTTGGGTGGAATTCTTTACCAGGTCTTTAGACTGTGAGAATTGAATCAAGGAAATTACAGAGTCTTTATGGTCATTATCGATTGGATACAAAAGATAGTATACACTATTATCGGTAAAACACAGCAAATTTGTATCAATGCTGTGATATGGATTGTCTTGAGAAAGATACACACCCTCTCGTACCTGGTAATTCTCTCGATTTGAGGCCAGGCCTCTTTGTCCCCCTGGTCCATAAGGGCATGTGGGATTTCTAGCGAAGTCTGCCTATGTCCGTCCGTCTTCTCCACTTGTAACCATCAGACCCCTGACTGATCTAGATGACACTTGCACCACATGACCTTAGTATCTACTGCTACCACTGACCTCTACACATGGATAGTGGGCTGCCGCACAGTTGAATGGTAGCCGAGTGAATCAACAGGAAGTTGGTTTGTTTACCTATACAATATGGCGGAAACAATGCATACACCTGCTGGTGCACATATTCCACACAGATGTTCTATTGTTTGACAAGGTGTATGCATTGTTTCCTTCCATATTGTATAGGTAAAAAAACAACTTCCTGATGTTTCAATCGGCAACTCGGACCCGCTATCTATGTGTAGAGGTCGGTTACTGCTACTTGCGCTGTGACAGACAGGTCTGTAGGCCAAAGGTCATACTTTGTGTATTTCAGACTTTTCTGCTCTTATTCCCCAGAAACATGGGCAAACTCTCTCTTACCAACCAGCCAAGGGGATCTCAAAAGTTTTAACTTGCAGTATTTTTAAAGTTATTTCCTAATGAAATCTATTATTATGTCTGGAATCAAATTTGAGACGGGTCGCCCTGCGCCGATCGCAGTGAGTATTTGCGCCGAGCGTAGCACGCAACAAAAGTACAATTGACCTCTGTTGTATTGGCCAATCGCGCACACGTATTATGTTACTAGGATGCCTTGTTACTAGGTCAAGTACAGCTGTGCATACGCAGTCAACGCAGATCATTTTAGCGACGCGTCTCAGATTTGATTCCAGACATAATAGTTCATCATGTTTGTTTATTTAATTATTCATTTTATTCCTTTTACAGTTTGCTATCAATGTTGGTTTGAAGTTCTATACACCAGAAGAGTACTTTCTAGGACACAGAAGGGCAAAGTTTGACATGCCGACCTTTGACCCTGTGAGTATGATACATGATATTCTGAATATAGCTGAAAGGCACTATCAGTGATCCTCCCAAGAGTCAAAACTTGCAGTAGTCTAATCTGTAAAATTCACTTAACTTATTTTTTCCAAATAAAAAATGACAAAAAAGAAGAAAACAGCAGCATTTGAAGATACGAATTTACATTCAATTACGTGTTGTAGTAAGTGTCCGTATGGTCAGTAAAGACAAAAATATCAGATTTTGTCTCTATTACGATGCTCTCAGTCTTATCACTTGCAGGGTATGTTAGGATAGCGGTACTTGCATGCACAAATTTGATTTTTGATAATTTTTTCTTCCCATTTTCTGATCTGTCAAATCACCTGATAGGCCTTTAATTCCAGGTAGTTGAATGTGTATCTCCATATGCATAAAAAAATATTTTATGAATAAAGGTATTGTTTTAGCCTCTGGCTGGCCGTGTATCTATCGTGTCATATCACACAGCAGGGGCTAGCAGCGTTATTTTTGGTAGAACAACGAGGCGCAGAAAAAAATTGTGGCAATTGTCGTCCATTACCCGCAAAATACCATACAACACGCATTTCAATGTTCAAATGTTTAGTTCAAATAAACAGATCAATAATGTTTGTGTTTGAATTCAAGCTGTACTGGTCATGGTGCACCATATTAACTTATAAATCTGGATTATTCCAGGGAAAGCTTTTTTATCCTCAGTAGAATTTTGATACGTACGTATAGAATTTACGCACGCTAGAATTTACAGATGAGTTAAGATGGCTCTGAAGAGTACCACGTATCTGTGCAGTCTGTCCAGACAAATCAAATTTTTATTTGTGCTACCTTGGCTTCATTGGCCTAACTACACCCATCAGATGAAGTTTAGTGATATTTTTGAACTCATTTTTGTGGTTGTATGGAGACCCGGACGTGGGAAAATATTGACGGTAAAGAGATGGAAAGTGCGGGAAATTCGAAATGTGTGACATGTCACCCATGGAGAGGCCCCGTGTTCGCCCGTACATTAGCCACCTTGGATAGCACTCCTAACACTATGACCACTGCGAGTGAATTAGTCAATGCCATTGTATGGAATCAACTATGCATCGCGAAAAGAGTCATCACCCAAGTGAGCAGAGCTTTCAACATATTGTTATGGAGATATAAAGAAGATAATGATGGTCAGAGAAACTTAGAAGTTTAAAAATAAATGATTTGCATAGAACGGGGAATTTTTCAAGGAGAAGAATCAAAGATTGCAGATGAATTAAGGAAATGAAGATGGAATCGATAACCTGACAAAATCAGTCAAATAACGCGTGGAATTCCATTTTCACGGACCGTAACCATGTAGCGACCTACGTGCGCGTGAATAATGTAGAGAGACATTCTAGTCGGACAACATTCGCATTATAGGTGTACCCGAAACAAAGGGGGGAATGTGAACAAATTGTGGAAGAATCTTTCTGACAAAGTGATATGAAATGATATCGAGATAGAACGCGCGCATCGCGACGGCAAGAGGCAACCAAGTGAAAGGTAAAGGAGTCCCACGCCCTCGACATAATTAGTAAAAATTACTTCGTTATAAGGACAATGTAGACCGTTATGAGCCAAGGCAGCACGAATGTCTCAAAAATGATCATATCATATCGTTGAAGATTGACTCCGGTTGATTGGAACAAAACAACAGTGGTCACCAAAAAGTCAGAGCACTTTACCAGCCAGGATCAAAGCTTCGTTTTTAGAGGGAGTCGGCGTGATCGCAATGGGAACAGAGCTGCATTCTATGATAAACCAAATGAAACTCTACCAGGAGAAAGCACAGCCTCCAAAGAATAAAAAATGTCAAAGGAGCCTGATGGAAAACCCATATTATATCATCCTTGATCGTGTTAGATTTATGACTATTGACTGCTTCTCCAAACTCGCATTTAATTTCATTTATGCCAAGGTGGACATGTTTCATCTTTATCAGTTAGTTTAATGTTTCTTTTGTTGTCTCCGGACGTGGACTGCAACGGACATTCCCATTTTCCTCGTGGTACCTTTTCAGGCGCTATGTTTTTAATATATGAAGTTTGGTTATTAATATTTTCTTGGTGGTGCGGGTCTGTGTGGTATGTGTATGTCGTGTGTCTGTTCATCTTGTCACAAGTATGTTAAAATAAAACCACAGGGAAGCTGAATGTTAGATTTGTAAAAAATATAATCACAAAAAATGCAGTAACTTAACGTGTTAAAGAATTAAAAAAAAAATAAAAATGGCAATAATTTGGCATTGCCAATATATGTAATGACGACATTGATTTACAGTTGCTCCTCCTCCATCTGATGTTTTATATAAGTTGTGTTATGTTACTCTTTTTGTGTTTTTTTATCTGTGGAAATTAAATGGACTATGACTATGAATAAGAGAAAAGCTACTGCCTTGTCTTTCATACACGGATTTCAAGGGGAACCACTTGCAGGTTATTTAGCACATTCCATGCCAGTATCAAAAATACCAAAATAGGATTTTGAGATTTTTTTTGTCAATGTTTGGTCAGCAAATCACTGCTATCCCTTGCTACCATTTTAGGCACTATCAGTGATTTTCTAAATCGAAAAAAATCGAAAAAAAAAGAAAAACTCATCAAAAATCAGGTTAATGCATGTCTGTAACAAGTATAGGTATCCATAAAACACATACCTTGCAAACGATACGACCAAAAAGCAACCAAACAAGGACCAAAAGCGGAATGTTTTAGTCATTAGTGTCCATTCGGACACTTAATACTACGATTAATTGAATGGAGATTCGTATCTTTGAAAACTGCCATTTTCTTTTCGTTTTCGGTCATTCTTCAGTTGGAAAAGGTAACATCCTGAGAATTCTACAGCCTTTTCTCACTTTCATAAGCATTCCTGCAAATTTCAAATATTTTGACTATTAGGTTAAATCACTGATAGTGGGCTTTAAGCACCTACAATGATTGTTTTTATTTGCAACTCTAAAACTATTTGGTTGTTTTTTTGTTATTGTAACTTGTTCCTTATCTTGAAAATTTCGTTATGTGCACTTGACTTTGCGCAATGCACCAGTTTGGAAAAAGGGAAATTTCACCTCAATAGGGTCATGTGATCCCTCAAAAAGTCCTCTTCTTAAACATACAAATTCCTGACTTTAATGCTCATTTAGGCCACAAAGCATTAGTATTAGGGAATGTTTTGCATAATCATGAATGTCTTGTGGGTCTTGAACTTTTGGAACACGTTTATCCCTAAGTACTGACATTGGTTAGTATTACAGTATTAGCACATTGCAATGCATTATGGGATTGATTCAAAACACCCTCTGCATACACTTGTAGGTAAACAACGGTGTTATTCCCTTGCATGTTATCAATGTGCATTTGTTATTGACAAATGAAATGGTTATCAATGATAACCTTTCATTATCACTGGGCAATTGCTGTTTTAACCACCTGCACACAGGACAGTCGATTTTTGTTTGTAAAATCACTGAATTGCTGCAATTTTCTATATTATATCAAACAGAATACGTGTTTCATTTGACCTAATTTTATATTTTACGTCAAAATAGTTAACATGATAGGCCTAAAGCATGTGGGTATGTCATCCCACAGTTTTCGCCTAAACTAAAGTGCTGTTCATGTTTACGAAAGTCTAATTAAATAGTGATGTTGTAATGGGCATGTGCTGAGGAAGGGTGACGGCAATGTTTTTTAATAAGGGCTTTTGAGTTGAGGTGGGAGGTTTGAGGAGAGGACGTCCAAGAAGACTGGACAAAGTCAGAGTGGAGGAAGGAGTAGGAGGGTTGGGTTGATAGAGGATGCATTGAATCGGGTGAATTGAGGAGGGAGTAGGGGTGGTTGTGTGAGTGTGAGGTGAATCCGCCACCTTCGATCACGGGGACAATAACGGATTTAAAACTTTGGATTTACTACTACTACTGCTACTGCGTACCCACCCAAGTGTGTGACAAATCACTATTTTCAGCATTTAATGACACCACTGACTCAACCCTAAAAGGATTTTTTTTTCTACTACTGCAACCGGCACAGGAATCTAACCCCAACTTTCCGATCACTAGATCCCTGTGATTGGTAACACATTTGGGTCGGGGTAAAACTGTGTCTATTTCTTCTCTAGTTTCATGTATTCGAGTAACCATTGTATCATGCATTTGATCCCCCATGTGTGTATTTGTTTTGTACATGATCATAATCCCTCATACCGCTTAACAAAAAATGTTCCGATTTTCTACTCCAGGTGGTTGAAACAAAAAAACACAAAGTCCTGCAGTCAGGCAGTCCTCAACTGAATCAGGGGCCCATTCTTCGGTCACGTTTGTGACCAAAACCGGCGATTTTTTTACTTTCAACCGGCAATGCTGTTTTGTCAACTAACCAATCTTTACTTTACTACTTTTACATATTAATAACTTGAGTTCTAAAGCCAACCAAAAAAAATATATCCACTTCACTTGATTGGTTATTTGCATTGGGGGAAAATAAAGTTTCGTCACGTTGTGACCATCAGAAGGTCACACACGTGAGCCAAACTTTTTGGGGCAACTATGACAAAAAAACCCATCTACACCCAAAAGTCGAAACATTATTTTTGGTTATGGTTTGGACTGAAGGTTACTATAATGTAAAAAGTAATAACAGATTCGGTTCCGTGACAAACGCATTTGGACGAAAGTAAAAAATCGCTGGTTTGTGGTCACAACGTGACCGTAAGACTGGCCATCATTGCAACTTTCAGTTTGTTTTAGTCAGGGCTCATCCTCATAGTCTGACACATTGCATTACATACAAATTTCCTCTACGTTGAGTTGGGTTGAGTTGTCATATACGACCGACATGAGACTGATGAGTGGATCCAGTCGGGCCATTCCTAGGTTGGAGTAACACCCTCATTAAAGCAATATTCTGTCGGCAAAATGTGGACTTGGTCAGGAGAAATTGGTCATTAATTAAATTAGATTAGGTTTGAATTATTTTAAATAATCAAATATTTTTTTGCTGATTTTGTCAAATATAGTACTTCCAATGCTAATAATGCAGTCTGCAATATACCGAAACAGAACAATTTTTGGTAATGATATCCCCACCCCGCTCCTCAGACTTTTGATCCATAATGCTAAAAAAATAAGTGTTAGGCAGTCAAAACTGTTCCTTGTAGACCAATTTCAAATGTTCTTGCTTCTGCACTCATCAGGTAAATTCCGTATGGTAACCCCGGCAAATTACAGTCGAGCTGGTAAATTTTGATATTGTGTTGGCAAATGTAAACATTTTTGTTAGCAACATCCCCCCCCCCATTGAAGATGGGTGTTGGAATGCCTCCGGTCCCATTTAGTCCTGGCGTATCACACATATCATATTCGTGACACAGAGATAAAATTGCTTTTGATGTATATCTCTAAAAGTCTTTTTTGTGTTTCTTACAGCGGCGAGTAACCCTTGTGGCCCCTTACTAGACTCTCCTACCTCAGCTCTACCTTCACCCAAGAAAGAAGTACTTATCTTGGTTGGCCTATCCAGCATGTTAAGTATCAGCCAAGAAAAAAAAAGTTGTCTCAGAAGACCGCCGCCTCTTTTAGCGCCTTACTTTTTTTTAGGTTTTTGCTTGAATTTTTTTTTGAAATTTTCAGAAAAAAAGAAAAATTCAGCTGCAAAGGGCCAAAACATTTTTAAAAATTGGTCAAAAATGCAATAAAAAATTTTTTTTTTTTTTTTTAAAATTGAAGTTTTAAACAATCCTGCATTTCGTATTATATTAGCATTTTTCTAAAAAAACAAAAACAAGAAACCAACTAATTTTGCATTTGCATTTTTCACATTATCTTCTTAAAACTTTTTTTTTTTGCCTTATCGCATGGTAACACCTTGCGATTGTCAGGAAAAATAAGTTCAGTGAGTTTCAACCGGGTAGATTTTTGGTATAAGTTAAGACCCATAAATCTGTGGTTTTTAGAGATGGTGTAGGTCATTTGGGGAGCCCATCTCAAAAACACAGATTTACGACTAGACTTGTTGTAACTCCATTTGCTTCATATTTGACATTTTTAAGAAAAAAAGTGTGTGTGTGAATATATTTGTTATTAGGAAATTTGTAATTAGAATAATTAATATCGTATTCAATAATAATTCTGTGATTCTTAAATAATTCCTTCAATATGAAGTAGCCAGGAAATAGTGCCATGTACATGTCCTCTTGCTTATCTATTTGTTCATTTGGTTCAGGTAAGTCATGTTAGAGGGTAATTTTGTGAGGTGGCACTTTTTCACAATGGAGGCCAGAAATTATGGAAAAGCGGCTTGGGGCAGTAACCTTCAATCAAGAGTATATAGGGTCCCTGGTTGGCCCCAAGGCCGGCTTTGAATTTGGCATATTTCAGCAGAATTATATCAGAGATCTGATTCTAATTACAAAATCAAACTGCTTTTGTGTACAATACACTGTTTACTAGCATTTACAACAACAACTGTGCAAAAATCTCAAATTTTGAAAATCTTTGGGGCACTCTCAAAATATGTGCTGTTATTACTTTAATATTATATTAAAGGTGGCTTTGTTCTGATTTATGTCTATTGTGTTCTCTACTTGATATGAGAGGCTGGCACTTGCACATACGTCCCATCAAGTACGTACGTGTGGGAAACTAACATGTGGTTTTGATGGTGCATGGAAGCAATAATGCATATTGCAAATTAAAGCCCTATTCAATATGGTGCTAATATTGATGGTTAACCATTAAAATGACAGGATTTTATTATATAATATCTTGGGAAGGAAAAGGATTTAAGGGCTCAAATTTCAGGACGACAATGAGAAAAATACGCCCTTTCATCTGATATCAAAATCAATACTACTTCCGGGGAAAATCAGGGCGTCACAAAGACGATCGGAACCCGCAACTTTAAGGCCAATATTTACATGTTGGCATCTTTTTAGGGTAAGAGGTGGGATTATGTTTCATTCAAACTTCATACATACTTGCATTGTCTATATATCCATCATTTCTCTGACGCAATGCAAAGCAACACACTGCAAATCCTGTTCAAATGAATGTAACCCTATTGCAGTAGTGTGATGCAGGTTTTTGGGTAGAGACTAAAGTTGGGACAACAAAACTCACTGCAGTGCAGATACAGTGAAGTATGATCAGACTCTTGCTTTATCAAATGTTTTATAGTAGATTTCAAAATAAGCGAGACCTCATTAAAAGTTTTAGGTCTGTCCATTCACTGTGAGGGGTGAGAGGAATTATTTTCATGACTCAAACAATGTGCAGTAATGTAGCTAGTAAATAAATGTTGACCTAAAATACATTATTTCACATCTAAGATAGCTTTGATGTTTCATTTGAAGTGTCAGGATGAAAACACCAGTAATTATTTCATTAAACATTGTTATTTAAACATAACTTACCTTTGACACTACAAAATATCATTCCTTATCACAGCATTGGAGAAAAAATGCTTTCTTATATCAATGCACACGACCACTAAGGGTTCATCCTCTATGTAAGACCTCATGAAATTAGCCTAGCATGAAATCTTCTATAAGAGGATCAGAGGATTACAAGGATTGTACAGCTTTATTCCGTAAAAGTCTTTACTCTAGTCTAACTCATGAATATCTTACACCAAGGTTAGACCTATGGCATAAGTTCTTCTATCATAAACAGACCATTGTAGAACTGAATATATCAGTTTCCAGTAAGGCGATTCTGTTAAGTAACTTTGTACCATAGTCACCAATGGGTGGTATTCTGAAGGGAGACTAACTTTTAGTCCTGGGTTTTAAACCAGGGTTCTACAAGAGGGGACTTTTTTCCCTTACACATACTCTAAAAGTGTGCTGTAAACGGGTGAGAAAATTACAGTCATGGAGTGGGGCTTGGAACAGCCCATGGGGGGGCCCTGAGTAATTTTCTCTCCTGTTACATTTGACTTTCACAGTAATTTGAAAACAAAAGGTCCCCTCTTGGTAGGACTAACCCTGGTTCAACCCAGGTTCTAAAGTTAAGTCTCCCGTTAGAATACCAACCATATGTTTTCTGTAATGGCAACAAGGCCTAGTCTCTCCGCATGGCCAGGGGATTAACCCCTCATATCAATATCCCATATCAAAATTGCAAGGAGTTCTTACTTAATTGTGAAATCCATATAGAAATTAAAGAATCGGGAAGAACATTTTACAATAATGTTCTCTTTGTTGTCATTTTGTTTACAGCTGGAAAGAGCACATTTGTTAAGAACCACCTTTCACAACACAAATATGTACACATTAACAGGGTAAGAGAAGTGTAATTGCTTTTTATATATGTTTATAAATGCCTCTTATTTGCCTTTTTCCTTTTTGTGTCACCTGCAAGATTGCAGAAGGCGCATAGGGGTTACTCTGGTCATATGTCTGTGTGTGTATGTGTGTGTCGTCTTGTGGTCCAAATGGTTAAACACACTTACTATATTGCATGTCATATGAGTTTCGTAAGGGCTATGATGAGTAAATTTTGGAGGGTGGAGTGGGGTGACGTGTGGTGACCTCATGTGACCTTTGGCCCCATTCACAACCCGCAACGCATATGACACTAGCGGTCCGAGGATCGCGATGTATTTTGTTTGTGTAGGCCACAAAAGAAAGGCCCTTTTATAGGGGTAGAGGGGTTGTCAAATTTTAAAAAGAAAATGGCAAATTTTAGTCACACAAGCAAAATCATGGCAAATGTAACAAATGGACATACAGATGTTTTTGTATTGATATAAACAAATTAAAGGAACCCAAGGTACACATACTGAGTCCACACAAGTACAATACACATTGCATGTATGCATTTTCACTATGATATAGTTTTGTGACTCCATTTTCGTATATTTTGCTTTTTTTTTTGGGGTTATGGCTTGTGCCATTTTGTAACAACCAGAAAAAGGCACACAAGTATATCAATGATGTGGGTATGTGGATACAAACTGCAGTATTCTTGTGCTTCACTTTTTATTGTCAGTATTTGTATGTCATTTTACAAACAAAAGAAAAGACAGACAATATACTGCCTATGGAATGTGGTGTGTGTAAGTGTGTGTGTTGTGTGTGTGCTTGTGCACACATGTCAAGTGTGAAGTAATTTGATGGCAATTGAACGCAATTAGATGACGAATATGTGAATTTTTTAAACAAAATAATAATCACATGTCGGACCAAAGCAACGCACGTTGTCTCATAGAGCATTATTGTCTCCCTTCGAAGCACACAGGTAAATGACCGTTTGGCTTAATGGTTAGAGCGTCCGCCTCAGTGTCGGGAGGTCCAGCGGGTTCAAATCTCGTCTGGGTCATACTAAAGACTTTACTAAAGCTTTCAAGTCAAGACCAGATTATATCAGATCCTTCTTCTTGGACGTCCCCCTACTGTTCAAGTAGAGGGAGCAGACCACCAGCTTTACTTTGAATGAAGTGGGAACAGCAATGGGGGATAAAAGCATTTTGCAAAGAAGTGTGTCATGGATCTCGACAGATGAAAAGAGCACTGACTGTCAAAGTCCTGGTTTCGGTATTTTATTACAGGTGCAAATCCCTAACAGACCTACAATGGTTGTTGAATGGGGTTGGATCATAGGTATTACCAAAATGACTGCCTTATTGTTATTTTTTTTTAGATTTGATATGTTTGATTTTGCTCTTAAATTCAAGTGTATTAGTGTCTTATCAAGAAATTATTTTTACCATTCTGCATGAAAACAGACATTAAACGATTTTGAAACTGCCGGTTCAAAAGCAAAGTTTTTGAAACTGATGTAATTATAAATCCATTCAGATCAGATATATGGAAGGTCTAATTTGATTGGTTACTCTAGAGTTATATTATGTATTGAGCCAATCAGAGATACTGTAAGAAAGATGGTAGACCTTTTTGGGATAAGAGCGATGCCTCAATGGATTGAATATGAGAGCCTGATACACAATGGTGTAGCATCTTGGCAGATATGGTGAGGCACATGACCCCAATCAAAACCAAAATTCAATAAGGGTGGCTTCATAATTCCACCACCGGTTGTTTGTCGGTTCCGTCCTGTTCTTCCAGGTTCGAGCAGGTTTCCATTGTTTTCAAACAATTAAACACGGTTACATCGCCATGAACCGCAATTCTTAAATAGCTGTGAAAATGTAAGCAATTTCATTGGCTGATGCCCGGGTTCAATTTTCGTTAGGTAGTACGCGCTGCGTATTGATGTTATTTGTAGGTTGAAGCGATCGCATCATACCGCGTTTTGCTACATTTGCGCGCGCCTGCCAACGTTGCGTCTCGTTGCGTATGATCGTTGTGTTCAAAGGGTTGTTCGATTGTTGTCACTGGGTGGTGGCAGTCCTTTCTTGGTGTATTTAAGCCGTAAAGCATCGCGAAATTGGGTTAAAGATTACCTTAAATGATAAAGCTGTTTAAGAATGAGAATATAGGTATGATTTTGGGAACCGGTACTCTCTTTACGACGAATTGAACCCGGCGACACCATTATTTTTGCGTGGAAGAACTCGAAATAATGGTATCGCCTTGGGTTCAATTCGTCGTAAAGAGAGTACCGGTCCCCAAAATCATACCTTTATTCTCTAAGTCAACCGGCGGTTGAGTTTTTAAGCCACCCCTAACTATATCCTTTAGAAATACTGCCTTAGCTCAAATGGTCTGTGCCCACAATGAAACATGGTGCTCCACAATCTCTATCATTGATGATACATGCCATGAACTTTTAACATTATCTGTGTTTGACGATGAGTTTCTTTGTTTTTCAGGATACAATGGGACATGGCAGAAGTGTGTGTCAGCAAGTACTGCAGCCCTCAACCGAGGCCAGAGTGTTGTGATAGACAACACCAACCCAGACATAGAGTCAAGAAAAAGGTCAGCAGTAGTAGTAGTAGTAGTAGTTGTAGTAAAACCAAAGTTTTAAATCCAGTTTTGTCCCTGCAAACGGGGGTCGTGGCCGGATTAACCTCACATTTACAGCAATACTGCTGTGTGAGGATGTGCTGGATGGCCACCATTAGCTCTACCAGAGCCGACACCCATGTAGGTCGATCTTCTTTTTTGTTCTACCAGGGTAACCAGCTACCTTCCTCATCGGATTTTCTTAGAAACCCAATGGGGGGGGGGGCAACGGTTTAGCTGCTGACAACCTGGCCCTGGGACAGGTAGTACTGGTTACTAGGATACCAGTAGCAGACCCTCAAAGAAACCCTGACCTGACTACACATAACATACTAGAAATTACCAAATTTATTACACATTATTTATTTCAAATAAATTGGGTGCCAAAGAAACTCTTTCAGTTGGGTGAATCATGGAGTTTTAAAATAGTTTTCCTTTCTTCAGCTTAGCAGATACAATCTTCAGAGCTTCTTTTTTAAAAGTCCATGGCCCGATCGCTAATATCCTTGTCCGCCAGACTCCCAGATTTACTGGCAGTGGTCAACATTTTTGGTATCAGAAAATAGCCACTATTTTTCTCATTTATCCTGTGAATGTTATAGCCAAAGGATATTTGGTCTGGAAGTTATGAGCAAAAATGTGAACTATTTTAGTCGACCAATATTACTTTGACAACAGTAACTCTTGGGAGCTTACCAAATCACGTTTTTAATCTCTCCATCGCATCAAAACAGATTGAAATTCGCACGAAACCTTCACAGATAGGGTTTTGGAGCAAAGGCAATCTTCAAGATTAAAACTTTACGTTCGTATCCTTAAATCGGGCGGCCACCCCCCCTTTAATACCAATGCATTGACTATCTGTCAATAATATCAATGCTGCTTTTTGCACATGTCTTGATGGATTTTGTAGTACTTGGGAAGACAGACTCGAACCCTTGGGTAGGAATTTTTAAGGCAGTTGAAAGTGGAGAACCGAGGATCATCTACGGATCATTTGAGATCAATGTGAAAACAAAAAAAAAATAATAGTACCTTTCTTAAGAGTGTCCATATTTTTGAAATATTTTGAATTTTCCCTTTGGGAATTGGCTATTTAGAGAATAAAGGGTATTGTTTTTTAGCCTTGCTGTTGTCATTGTGTCTATCCACAGGCGACAGCATTATTTTGAGTAGAAGAACGAGATGCAGCCGAGTTGTTTTACACTAAAATAGTGCTGTACCCCATGTGTGATATGACACGATAGCACACGGCTAGGTTTAAACAGTTACCTTATTCTCATCTTTACACTTTTATCAAAATAAGAGCTGCAGTACATATTTCTAAAATCTGATAGATTTACCAACGAACTACCCATCATTTAAATCGAGTAGGCCATTGGGACATTAAGGCCTTCATATTACCGTTTAATGTTACATTAAAATCCGTCGGAAGGCCGTTTAAAAGTGTCAGAAAGTCGCTGTAAACGTGTGAACGGGGACCCTTTGAACCTCTGCCCTGACTATTCGAGACTTGCAGTGCAAGAGTTCGTCATCAATGCCAGCCACAATAATGGTTTACTTTTGCATAACCCTACTACCATGGTGGTCACATTTTACCGAGCCTTATCGGCCATTTAAACACATAGATCTGAAGGTGAATCGCATTAGTGTAAAGAACATACCTGTTTATGTCAACATGAATTTTTTTATATCATCCTAGTGCATCGTTAAAATATCAGCCGTCATAATTTATTAGCCGATTCGCTATCTGCGCGGAGCAGAAGTTGGCCACGTGATCGCTGACCTGGGGCAAGATTTCCACCCTGGAGAAAATGAGGTCACTATGCGAGGTTGGGTTTGTTTGGCAATTTAATTTTCATGTACAAAATTAAATCACAAAAGAATTTACAGCCTTTTTGGAAACTTTGTACCAATCGTATAATGTTATACAAATGTCTAACTATCAATACTTTCAAAATGGGCATCAGTATTAATACCATGGCCACTAAGAAACAAACCATTATTAGTGAAAATATATACAGTCAAAAATTTTGCGTGGTAAACAGAAGCAGCTGGTGCGCACTGGATGGGTCCGATTTTTTTTCTGTCGCCGCTGAGGTCCCAGACTGAAGTGATGTCATGATTTTGTTAGGTTTCAGTAATATTTAATTATTAAGAAAAGCTGATCAATAAAATGTGAAGTTGGGTGACACCCCTACACAATTTTCGTAAGTTAACAAAATAGCATGCAACATATTGTACTGTCCTATGAATACGGGGGGGATTTCCCCAGGGGATTTTCTATTTTATTGAGGCTCATTTCGCTGCGGGGAGGTCCGTCTTCGTTTAAACGGGTAACGGTCTGTCGGACTTTCGTTTTTTTAAACGGTTAGGCAATTAACCGGAAACGACAGCCCTAGGGTTACTATTTTTTGAGCTTCAAAGGGGCCGCCCCGAGCGAGTGCGTATGCATATCGCATTGACGCGTATGCGCTGTGCCGTGTGATATCGTCTCATATCACTCGCTAGGAACCAATAAAATTGCGTTTACGCAATCTAAATGGTTAAGGAATAATAACTATGCATGTAAATGGTAAAGCTATGAATTCTATACTTCAAAATAAATGGGATTTGCCAAATTGCTCATAATGATCCAAATGGAAGTGGATGTAAGTGCAGGACATTTGGGAGGATTCATGACAGTTCAACATGAATTCCTATTCATCAGTTTGTAATGGCAAAGGTCTGCTTTCAAACCACATTGAAGAGGTCAGGTGGTTACATAGCCTGATTACTTTAAAGTGCTTCTGAGCTACTACACCATTGATTGGCTCTTGTTTATCATTCTTCAGTTTAACATTCCAATACTGATTGTGCCAAGCAGGTGGTTGTGCATGTCGATGTTTCTTCTTTCAAGTCCACTTTGGAACAAAGCCCAGACACACTGAGCGGGTAAAGATTTTGCATTGTTTATTGCATTGCTGCAGGAGCATTTTGCTAATTAAGAGTGTCATGCCAAAGAAAAAAATGTCTACATACCTGTGGCAAAAAAAGCTAAAGGAAAAGAGGCAACAGTGCCATGTGGAAATTCTTTTTTTTTTATTGATTTTTTTCTTCTTCTTGTTTGGGGGGGGGGCAGGCCACTAGGCGCCATTTTAAACACTTTTTCTGACACTTTTAAAAAACAGAAAAAATTGGCTTGGGTTATTGGAAAAAGTGACATCACATACTTTGGGAATGCAGGTATGCAAGGCAAGCTTATTTTCCGGGCCTTCAATGAGCAAATCTCTGTTTTGAAAAAAGAACCAGGTAAACCAAGAAACTAACTCTCCTCATCAAATGACTCACCATTCATAGAAATATAACAGTTATTAATTGACAAATACCTAATGGTTTAGGAGCATCTCATTTAATCAAAGATTGATTCTATACCTGAAACATTGTATTTCAAAATGATATTAAATGTTAGAGCCTGAATATGCGCATCCATTTATCATCTGATTTTCCCGGGTAAAGAGGGTCCATCAGGGGCATCCTTAGACCATTTTTTCAGTTCTGAGGTTTTCTATCAAAACTTCAATTTGCCAACAAATTTACAAATTTCCGGTGTTTTTTGCTTGCCAGGTACACTCAACAAATTTTCCTGTTGATTCTAAAATCTGAATTTTTTGCCACTTTTAAGTAATAAACTATAGGCTGGTATTCTGAAAGGGAGACTAACTTAGACCTGCTTTAAACCAGGGTTAGTCCTACAAGAGGGACCTTTTTTCTTTCAAAATTACTGTGAAAGTTAATGTACAGATGAGAAAATCCTCATGATGGTCTTTTCCGGCCCATCCATGAGGAATTTTCTCACCCTTACAGCACACTTTTAGAGTATGGTTGAAGAAAAAGGTCCCCTCTTGTAGGACTAACCTGGTTTAAACCGACGTTTAGTCTCCCTTTCAGAAAACCAGCCCTTAGTACGGTATAATAATAATATAAGATAATCTCTAATAGATAACATATTGGTATAGCTCTATGCCAAAAGGGCAAAAACAAAAAAGGGGAAGAAAGGGAATAGGAGGAGAAAGGAAAAAAAAAAAGTGTCAGGGGGAGGGCTCTAGTGGTCGTATCATTTTGTGACCCCACTTGCCTGTTGCCCACTCAGAATTCCATCAGACTTACAGAAAGGAAGGTCGTATATCACTTATTCCGTAAAGGTTGCTGTCGGGTCGGCAAGTGGGGTCCAAATGTCAACCAAAATACAATTTCAATCAAAGTAAAATTCTAATTGAAAACAACTTATGATATACATCAATATCACTAAACTATTTTTTTGGTTTAATGCCGATTTTGCAACAGTCATCACTTTTGCCGATGCACATGCCATTTTTGCGACAAATCAATTGAGGTGGTCATATTCCCTCTCCTTTTTGGTATGTCCTGCTGACCACAACTAACAGAAAGATCAATTTTAATTGCAGGACCATGTAATCTCATTTATTTCCAACATAAAATCTCCTGGCTAACAACTAGGCCTAAAGTATGTAATCACAAATCAGGTGATGCTTTAGAAGTCCGTTAAAAATTCGCTTCACATCACCCCAAAACAGGTGAATGATCTTAGCTGCCGAATTATTCTATTCCCGTAATATGTTAATCAGGTTGAAAACCCTTTTAACAAAATAAAAAGTGAATTCAGCTTGTTCAAATTAATACCCACATTAATCCGTCAATGACCATGCCCTATTTTTCTGGTTTTTTCTTTACCGAACTTGTTGAAAAAAAATCATAATCAAACTCGACTGCTAAGTACATAACAAGTGTCAGAATTGGAAAAAGGTTCTATTTGACCCATAAAATCACACTTTTGAAATACTTGAACTACATGGAACCAAGTGAAGAGGTTTATACATAGTGCTATAAACTTTACATAGCCTGCAGACAAGACATTGAATTATTAATATTTGTTCTTAAGTTGGATTGAAGAAGCAAAGACAAATCTCGATTTAACCTCACTCAGAATGCAAATATCACAGATAATTTTGCACTACACAAACACATAAATCCCTCGAAAAGCAAACTCAATGACATGCGTCAACATTTGCTCTGATTTCAGTTTCGTGAAATGACGGATGCGGGAAAAGACCACGCCACCATCAAGGATATGGTATTCTACTCTTACAGAAATTAAAGGACGTGGGGCCGTGTTGAAGGAGGGATTTGACGAGGTTGCAAGAGTCAACTTTGTGCCGCTGTTCAAGAATGACAAAGAAAGGAAGTTCATTCCATGTCTTTGTGAAAAAGTAGAGACGGCAAGATGTGCATATTTTTGTGACTCTTCCGTTTGAATACAAGGAACTAAAGGTTTTTCTATCCCATATGTCTTCTTTGAAAATTGTAGACTGCGGAAAAGAAGCTGCTATGACTTTTCCAGGTTACAGTGAGAAGGAAGTATTGGTAATGGCAAACGTTCCTGTCAGGTTAAGTGGAACTTGCAGTAGGGCTGGACCTTTTTGCCCAGATATCCAGAATGGTCAAAACCTTTTGGGAGAGTGTTATTTATTTGATAAGAAGTCAGACCCCTTTTTTACTTCATCCAAGGAACAGTTGTGGAGCAGTGGAAATGTATGTACTTTAATTTGCAATATAGTCTGGGTGTTAAATCACTGCTTATTGACTCTACTTGTAGGTGAATACACTCGTGTCATATTGCGTTTTGCTCCAATCACTCAAACGTGTCACCATTGCGTATCTTCTTGCATCCAATGGTTGTTTGATTTTTCTCACTGGGTGATGGCAGCCCTACTTTGTGTATTGGCAAAGTTAGGTAGAAGGGTAATAATCTGTTTTAATTAAGAATGAAAATAAAGTATGATTTTATGAACTGGTACTCTCTCTATTATGAATTGAAACCAGTTTGATACCTCATATTAAAGTGGAAGAATGAGGTCAGGCTCGAGTACTGCACACAAGTTGGTTTCAATTCATCATAGAGAAAGTACCAATTCAGAAAATCATAACTTTATTTGCTAAAATGTAACATTTACTTCATATTGAACCTGTCACACAGACTTAGATATGTGAGGTCAAAGGTCATCATGCTCACACAGGGATCAAGTATTTTCAGTGTTCCAATCAATTGAAAACCAGCAGCTAGCTGCAATCTCAGTCATAATTACGGTCATAATTGCAATACGGTATGCCGTCAACGATTGCCTCTGAGAGGCAATGTTTTCCCGATGCATCATGGGAAAAAGTTGATAGCCCCGTAATACAAATATTACACAGGATATGTCACTGATCATTTCAATATAATGGTCGATTGTGTGCCAATGCACACTAAAACAGTTATTTACATTAAGTAAATGCTTTACTTTCTTTTGATCACACAAACTCTTTCCTTGAGCTGTTTTCAGCATAATAATCACACTACCTGCGTGTTAATCCAATTACATACATGGGGAGTTTGCCTAAGTAGGGAATCAGGCAAACAACAATATATATGTTTTCTTTAAAAAAATCATAATTGTTATCACATGGCATAAGTGAGGGCAAGTGTCCCAATTAAAGAGACATGAGGAGATTTCCAGAGAGAAGCGCCCTCATTTTCTTCAAACCTAGGTTTTTTTGCATATTTGGAATGCTTACCAATGTATTAGATCACACCTGAAGTGAATAAGCCGAATACGCCGTCTTTATGCAATAAGATGATGATTTAGTACTTTCTGTCGTGCACGGCAGAAAGTCAAAGCACGGTGTTCTATGGGGAAAATTACGATAGTCAGGCAAGTTTAAAACAAAGTTTGCGGTTTTCTTTTCTACTTGTTTGTCCAATAAACCTTCGAAATGTTTTTGGTAGGTGGTCTACAATCGATCCAGTGCAATTTGAGAGAAATTCGTATCCTCAATAAAATCTCCTCCTGTCACTTTAATATGACTGAAATTGTGGTTACTTGTCAAGATTAAAAAATGAATAATCTCCTTATCTGTTATGAATATTTTATGAAGCTAAAAGGTTAAAATAAATAAAAAGAACTAAAGTGATTGGTACTTTGTATGTACCAGACCATTAAATGATTGGTCCTTAGAACTAGAAAAGTGTTCTTTGTAGCTGTTACAAGCTGTTTATATGAAGAGTTAATTTCCAAAAGGGCCTAAATCCACTTTTGGTCAAAATTGAGTTGTTAGTAAATAAGATAGAGGGTATAAAAATATATATTTCAACATTAATTTCACGTTTCAGGCATACTCTGTTCCAAAGTTATGGGTTTCGTCATTTTCCGGAAATTTTTGGAAAAGTTCAGATTTCTGAAATAGTTTCTTAATTAGAGAAAAGGACAAAAATATCCAACTTTTGTTAATCCAATTGTTGTTAAATCATTCTTAGTATAATTGACCTCAAAAAGAAAATTTTGAAAGCGATATGGTGTTGAAAATACTGCAAACATGAAATCAGTGGTTGTGCTAAAAGTACTCAAAATTGGCGGCCATTTTGAAAAAAAAATAAGTGTCTTAACTTGAAGACTTTATAAGCAATTTTTACATGGTTTTTGATTTTCATCTACATCTGAGATTCTCTTTAAAGCAAATTTTGTTTTGAAAACTTGGTTTAAAGTGGTTTGGTCTGCAAATATATTTTCCGAAAGAGCCTGAATCCACTTTACATATGGAAAACCATGTAAAATTAAAGAGTAAAACTAATGTGTTTTTTTTACTTTTCTATGTGGGATCTTTCTTGACAACAAAATTGTATGCTTTGATGTGGTTAATTAAAAAAAAGTTAATTTTTTTCAGAACTATAAAAAGTGGATTTAGGCCATTTTGGAAATCAACTCTTCATAATTTTGTAATCCTTGTAGTGTATGACATAAGTTTGAACCTATTTGGAGAATTTTTAAATCTTGATCCCTGATGGATCTTGTCCTTTGACCCCCCCCCATCTAAGACCATGTAGAATTGTCAGAAAGCTAGGCAAACTGCAAGAGTTGCATTCCCATATGGAGTACCTAAAACAGGTTCAACTTCTCTTAGCAGTGAAAATACAAATAAGCCTCAGGTGCCTGAAAAAAAACAGTGAAAACAACATACAAACTATGCCATCTTTAACAGTTTTTGTGTCGCCTGCCTTAACGCAGGAAGACACATAGTCCACTTTTGTTGTTGTTGTTGTCTGTTTTTTTCTGTTGGGAAAAAAATTAACATTAAACCAAACTTGAGTCATATGTGTAGCATTGCATCACTCATTTGTTGATGAGGTCACATGCCAAGGTCAAAGGTCATGTGAGGTTAAGTTGTAAGATAGGCTGAAAATGTAAAATTGACCTCAATTGAAAAGTTTAAGTTCAATTAGAACCAAACTTGGTGTATAGATTTCACACACAAACCCTCATTTGTTTACGAGGTCAACGGTCATATGAGGCCTATCATCCACAAACTGCGATGGCATGCTCGGACCGCGATGTATTTTTTAGCATCATGGTGTCCGATTTAAACACAACACACATTATGGATTTTCAGTGGTGTACCTGATTATACTCTCAATACCATAAAACTGCAGAAGTAATGTATTTTTGTTGTGTTTAATTAAAAAAAAAAATATGTATATTGTATTGGAGGAATGGTGATTCCCCCTACATCAAACTATATTGAGGGATTCTGACCTAAATGTAAGGTAGACATGGTTTATTGTTTGGATGGAGTGGTGGTTCCCCCCTTCATATTCTGGCAATCTTGGCCCAAATGTTTCAAAAAGAGACAGCGGAGTGTGCAGGATTTCAGTCAAGGGGAAGGCACTCGTAATTCCCCTGACTAACAACATACAGGACAGCAAATTAATGTTTTGATTGCATTTCAAAAAAACTGGAGGGGTTTGGTCAACTCATTTTGTGCCATTAATAGTGTAGTGCAGAATCCAGCCACATTTCTCCCAAATGATGAGTGATTTTTTCACTGCTAATGCACAATGGCTCCAGTAGGTATACTTTCCTCCAACTGACCATTTTTCCCCTGACTAACAAGCCATTTTCAGGGGCCATTGTACCTCCCAGCTCTCACCACTGTAAAGAGAGATGAACATGCTGGGCACATAGTTTAGCTCTGGCATGAATGTGTACTTGAGAAGAAAAAGAAAAGCGTATTGTATTCTATCTTTTATGCCAATTTGACTTTTTCAAACTGTAAGATAGCGTTATATCCATCGATGACAGAGTATTTAAATAATGCACATAGACTCTTCCACATTAATAAATACGGGTTTTATTATGTAATTCAGAAAACACTAAGAACTGGTTCCATGCATGAGTGGTTTTGTCAAATTATTTGGTGAATAAACAGTGTTCAACTTTGCCTCAAAAACATAACATTCTCAAATTGCTTAAATGCTTTCATATTCCTAAATCAATATTATTGTGCCACTTTAACCCCCGGACACTACCTGCCTAAAAAAAAAAAGTTAAAGATACTTTTTATCTGGAACTGTTTTCATGTCTTTTTAAGGATACCGGTTATGTTTATAGCTATAGAGCTTCTTCATGATCTTTTGGGTTGTTCCCTTATCAAAAGCATGTTTGTACATTCTTGTGTTTTCCTTCATTTTCAGGGTAGGTTGTCAAAATTGTTGGTATTGAAAACACCAAGAGTTTGCAAAATGGAAATATTTTGAAAACAACAGAAATTTGTTTGCAAGTTGAACCAGCAAACAGTTTAAAAGTGATGACATATTGAAAAGCTATGCAATGTACAGAAAAAATAGGTGATTAAAACATAGAAAAGAGAGGGCAAAGTAGATATGCAATTTTCTCTCTAAGAACACCATATTAGGTATATGCAGATCATATTTAACGAAACAGCATTATCTCTTAAAGGCACTATCAGTGATTTGCTAAATCAGGGAATCGAAAAAATCATAAAAAATCGTGTTTTTTGCATCTATGTAACAAGTGTAGCTGTCCTAACATACCATAAAAGTGATACAACCAAAAGCAGCCTAATAAGGACAAAATCAGATATTTTAGTCGTTACTGTCCGTACGGACACTTGCTACAACACGTAATTGAATGGAGATTCATATCTTTGAATGCTGCTGTTGTCTTCCTTTTCTATCAGTTTTTCAGTTGAAAAAATGAACTTATGAAAATTCTACAGACTTATCCTACACTTGTAAGCTATTCCTGCAATTTTTTTTTACTCTGTCGGGTGGATCACTGATAGTGTCTTTAATCTCTCTTATGATCCGGTGGGTGACCCGATCATGGTCTGATTTTTCAGAAGATGTTTTAATCCCTTACATGGAATCATATCACCAAAAGCATCTCAAATTTTGTGTTAAATCAGTCCAGCCTTTTGTATAGTCGAAGCAAAAATGTGTACTATAGTCCATTTCTCTACCTCCGTGCAGTGATGTCACAGCCTTTACGCACGCGTCAAGATATGCCGTCTTTGTGCATGCGCGTACAAACGCCTTCGCTTTAAGCCAGCACGCATAGTTTACTGGTGTGACCATCAAATCGCGTACTGACGTCACTGCACGGAGGTAGGCAAGGGGCGTATAAATTGGCCAATAGGACAGTGTGTGTCAATTAATGTGGTCGCCACATTTGGAGATGTTTTGGTCATAATAGCATCAAAGTAAACCTTCCGGCGACCTAAACATTTCTAGGTAATGAGAAAAATATGAACTTTTTACTGATACAGAAACTCAATTTCGGTGGGTGAAGTGAGGGATGAGGTTTTCGAGCGGTCACCCAACTTTAACTTTTACGTACTAGAAACCGCTCTTGGAATTTCTCCAGGTTGTTAGTATCTCAGATGTAACCTCATATTTTGTGCATTGTAGGGGAGAGTAATGTATAAATATAGAATGTGAACATTTGTCATGTTTAAATTCTCTTCAGAGTATTGAAATTAAATCATGGCAAACCTTAGATCCCATCCAAAATAGATAGAAAAATAAAGATTTTTTTTATAACAGGGTCGACTCATAGCTCCCTGTGTTGTTGCATATACAGGCTATACAATTTATCAAATTACTAAGCCAGTTTTATGTGAAAGAATATAGGAATACACCACGGCCTTTTTGCTACAAAAATGAAAATTGATTTTAGAAGTGATATTGAAGTTTTAAGTAGTTTTATATAAAGAAAAAAACAGTGATAGTGATTATTTGCAAATGTTTAAGACTCTGCTTCTGATGGACCAATTTTGTTCGTGAAAGTATTTTGCATTATATGAACAAATTAGGCATAACACAGTGTTAATGTGGTTACATGTATCATTTGGGTTGAAACGCCATTCCACAGTGCATTGTTTTATTCATTATTTGTGTCTGATTGAACCTTTTATTACAATAAATGTAATAATTAGAAAAAAAATAGGCCAATTTCTTTGGATATTTTATAAGTGTGGTTTCTGCAGTCTGGATGTTTTTTCGGAGGTGTGGAATTAACCCCCTAGCTATCGGTATATCTAAGCATAATTCTGATGGTTTACTTGGAAGGTATATATCAGGCAATGAGCAAATCAGATGATAATGTTGTTAAGAATGTTGGTATGGTTTACACAGAGATAGAGAAGCACTATGTGATTGTTCCTTAAAAGGGCTATCTCATGTTGTGTCCTGAATTGAGCCAAATCAGACAGAGTGTATCATTGTGCCAAGTGCAAGGTGCTTGCATGGTCCCAACCTGTTCCTCCATTTGGCAACTAGTTTCATGGCTTGTTCTAAACAATTAACTAGTTCAACCACGGTGTGGACTCAGAAAAATGGTATAAGAAAGCTTTAAAGGGGCATTACATTTATGACGGTTTCAGGGAAGGCTAAAGACTGATAACCCATCTCATTGAATATCAATTGACCAGGGGGAAACAGGGTTTTCGTGAAGCGACTTGAGGGCATTTCCAGAAAAGTATGCCCCCAATTATTTACGAAACCAGGTTTTGCTTTCTAATGTATTTAATCGCACTTGAAGTGAATAAGCCCAAAATGCCTTTCGTTATGAATAAAGGTGCTTGCAACGAGAGATTTTGAGGCACCCAAATAACGTGTTATAATAGTAAATTCATAATAATTAGACACCCAATAGATTGTTACATTGTTTTGGCTACAGAAGAAAATGCCTTAAAAGAGAGAAAAAAATGGTGATTTTGATTTAGAAATTCCACAAGTTTTGTAAACAAAGAAACTTTTAGCTTATTAGATGCAGATTGGGATATAGTTGATGGAAGCTTACATCAGGGAAAAAATTAGTATTTCGATTTTAGGGACACCTGACATGCGAAAAACTTTCTCGTTGCACCTTTAAAAGATTGTAGTGCACAACAGAATCCCAAGCATGCTTATATATCCGTTTGATTTGGACAGCATGCAAGTTCAAAACTAGTGTTTGGTTTCTTTTCTATTGGTGTCCAATAACCTTCAAAACATTATCATCAGTAGGTGTTCTGCAACCACGTAAAGTCCATGACACGGCGGATGGACATTTCTTAATTTCTTCCATTTCGTTACACCTCAACAGTATCCTGATTCATTATCGCAACACAAGATTTTTAAAAGTGAACATCTTGCAAGTGTTAAATTTCAAGGATAAATACCCAAACTGACAGGGCATTCTCCTGTTTTCGCGAACGCGTATCAACATGCTGGAGTTGGATTTGACCCGTTAATGACGTCAGAATAACAAGTGTAAAAAAAGCTCACACCGTGGGCTAACCGCAACGCACAATCACAGAAATCTCTCCTTGATCGGTTTCTTTATCGGGAACTTGTAAGCATTCTGTTTTGAATTCTCTTGTCGGTCCGAGTCGACGCTGGTACAACCGTCGACAATTACAGCACTTATTATCGTAATTTTAAGGCAACAAATCAAGAAAAATTATTGCCATTTGATACAACACGGGCGACGCATACCGAGAAGTCAAACTGTGTACGTATCAAGAAAGAAATGGGCCACACGCACGTCCGTTCCACGATGAGATCATGACGCATATTCGCGTATGTGTACTCGGACGGTTCACTTCTGGGTCACGCTTTCGGTGTCGGATAATCACTTTCATTTTGAATCCTTGAAAGCTTGGCCAAAAACCACATGAGATTGCCCAATTGTTATTAAAATATACGGTTTCTCAATTACGCCTTCATGCAGTAGTTTCATTGATTACAATACATACTATGCATGAAACCATTTTTGGTGGGGGTATTATGATGTTTTGAAAGCATGTACCATGGACCTAATGATTGTGTGGTTTTGGAAAACTTGTCTCCTCAGAAAATCTCCTTGAGGACCTTAAAGGCAGTCTCAGAGATTTTCTAAATATACTATTTGTGTGTGTTATTAAAGAAGAGTATAGAAGAAGAAAACAAAGCTAGTCACAAAAATGGGGATTCAAAGTTTAAGATGAATTGGTTTTTGTTTTGATGTAGTAAACATATGTAGTACAAAATTATAACAGTACATACAAATCTGGTATAACAAAAATTTACAAAGTGGTAATTTCTGTATGAAGGAAACGATTGAAGTTAGCTTTTTCACACAGTCTGGGATGTGGACAGGCAATTATGCAATGCACAAATCTGATTTGTTAGGAAATTGAGGGCGGCCCCCTCGGGAAATCTCTGGTCGCTTTTGTTTAAGATCCTTTAAGCGGCTCGCAATCTGTAGACATAAGAGTGTTTTAAAATGGGATATATGGAGTCATTCTTTCTGTCTTGATGCCTCGATATAGAGGCCATTTTGATTGTTCCACTTTATTTGAGGGGTATATCATGTATATCATGTAATGCGCCAATCAGAAATAATGTAAAGAAAATGGCAGTTTTCAGGGATTAATGTTTTGAAAAATCCCCCATGCAAAGTGTTTACCAACCTTACTGGTTTAGAAGTATAACAGCAACACTGTGTGTAAAAAAAAACTACGGCATACCGTGTGGTTCCAATAAACGCACCTGCTCTAATAAACACCCCCTACAAATTTTTGATATAAAACATACAAGAAAAATAAGTTTAAACTTACCTAAATCAAATGATTTAAATGGCCGGGACTGTCGATATCCATATCATAAATCGCTGTTGTCATCACTGCTTTTTGCTTCCGGGGCCACATCAAAAACTGGAAAAAAAAAAAATCTTGGGGACCCACGTGTTGATATAATAGCCCGGGTTGAAATCCCCAGACACACACTGAACACCCTTTTATACACTGGTTAGGTGATTTTTGCGGGGGGGGATTTTTGAACTTTCCCTTTTTGACTGATAAATAAACGCCCCTTTTGAAAATGCACGCCCCGGTGTAGTTATTAGGAACATACGGTCTTACCGTACCATAAAAGTTCATGTAATTTTTGTTTTTTGGAAAACCCAATTCTTACAGTACATAAGTTTTCTGCTTTATTTTGTTTTAAAAAATATAGTTCGAATAAAACAAGGAAATTGTACCTTGATTGTTTTTGTATGTACCCACCTTTACAATCTCAAATACAAACTTTTTGTGCTTGCCCCTTAGCTTGCTCTGAGCAAGACTAAGAAATATTGTACCTTATATTTGTCCGTTTTGCATTAGCACAAATCAATGCCTTGACTTCGTCTGACCAGAGTTATAATGGGGCTTGTGCCATTATTCATGTCAAAAACTGAGACACACAGTATGGATTTCGGCCAATAAATCAAAAACTCAAAATATTGGAAAGCCATTAAAAACCTCTCATTTTACAACGCAGACTCAGCAAACGTTTGAGTAAAGTTTGCTGCACTACTGTCATGAAAGGTAACATTGGTAACATTGGCATGCTTTGGTTAAAGCCACATCAGTCAATTTTTTTTCAAAACTCAAAAGCCCATTTTGTGTCTAAATGCTAGTGTTAGGGTCATATCAACACCTTTATATTACACTTCTGGGTCATTCCATGACAAAAAAACACCAAGGTGTGGGACCCACCCTCTCAGATTTGTTGAAATTGCTAGTCGAAGGTACATTTAATGGGGCTACAGAGGAGAGTCAAAAGTGAAAATTCAAATTCATTCTTTTGTGAAGTTATGGGGTCTCAAAGTTTTACGACTCGGACATATAAAATTGTGATTTCCAGTATTAAAAAAAACTTTATTAATGTTATTTTATTTAATCAGTATTGCACTTGTTGCATCAATAAATAACAAAGCAAGTAGAATTTCTTTGTATCCCCCATAGTAAAAATAGGCCCTCAAATAGTGCCATGGTGCGAAATGGACTAACAGGACCCCCAAAAACCATAGAGGGCGCTTATTTGAGTGTACACCGGATATGAAGTTTCTAGCAGTGAAAAAAATTTAGCATAAACGAGAAACCTAGTTGTGATTAAGTTTGGATGTGGAATCGATTGTGTCCTTTTGACCTCCTCCTTTGTAGCCCCATAAAATGTACATTTGATGCAATTTGAACAACATCTGAGAGGGTGGGTTTCCACACATTGGTGTTTGGTATGGGAATGACCTTCTTTGTGAAAAGCAGACAACTAAACCATTTTAAAGCAGTCTGAAGATGCCATTTACACCCGTTTGTTTACTAATAAAAGTCAGATCCGGACTTTATTAGTAAACAATGCATAAGAAGTTGTCATTTCGTAACAAATACGGCATGTTAAGCTTAGAGGTCTTTACTACAACCATTTCCAATACAACAGTGCAAAAAATGGACTTTGATGAAAATAGGGGAAGCGATTTGTTACAGTTTGAAAACTCGGCTGAATAGGGGCTTTAATTCATTCAACATCTTTGAACCATTATCTACTTTATTTACATCTTTTTTTAAATATCAAAGATATGTTTGTTAGTGATTTCAAAAATGGTCTCCACAGTGTTTTTCATGATGATACAAAAGTTAACAGTGGAACATTTTAAAAACCCGCTGTGATTTGTGTTTGGAAGAGTCAGGTAATGTCTATCAACTCCTGAAGTTATGTAAAAACACCTCAACTGTGTGCCAACATCTTGTTTTAATGATGATATAAAGTACTTAAAAGATGTTTTTCATACTCCTGTTTTCTCCGGTGTTGTTGATGTTATTAGCGTGTTTCGTAAAAAAAACAGTAGTTGTAGTGTCTATGACGTATACCAGACTAAAATTGTATAATTTTACTCCAAATTGACAATTCATGGATTTCTATGTACTAAGAAAATAAATGGTAATGAACGTATTTCAGGGGAGGGGGATTGAGCACTTATATTTTAAAATGATCTTGGGACACCAATAAGAAATTTAGGGATGGGTGCAGATGGGCAACAAGCGGGACACGAGGAACAAACACAATGAAAATGGGTTGCACTTGCCAACTATTCACTTACACAGGCCCCGTCGCCACATGGGGGACCCCCCCAAACGGTGATCCTCAAGAAGAGAAGAAAGAAAAAGAGGAAAAAAAGATAAAGACAAGAAAGGGAGAGAGAGAGAAAGAAAGAAAAGAAGGGGAAGAAAGAACAAAAAGAATGCGTCGAAACGCATAAGATGAACTCCAGACTTCAAAACATATAACAAAATATTAAAATGACTTCCCCTCAAGCCAATAGTTTTTGTTTCAAGTAAGTCCATGGTAAGCAAGAAGTGCAAACAGTAAGTTAAGTCAAAATCCTCAATTCCGTGATAATCTTTGGAAGTAAGTTTGGACAATTGATTTGACTCAAAGGA
The DNA here is from genome assembly GCA_023653785.1 of Ophioderma brevispina. Taxonomy (NCBI): domain Eukaryota; kingdom Metazoa; phylum Echinodermata; class Ophiuroidea; order Amphilepidida; family Ophiodermatidae; genus Ophioderma; species Ophioderma brevispina. The sequence goes on along the minus strand of JAMKCH010080424.1, from coordinate 45,792 downwards.
TAGTTTAGAAGTGTTTAGCACGAATGTCTACTCTGAAAAGTCGGCAATTTACACAGGAGGGGGGTCGGTAAAGTTTCTACAGGGGTAAATTTTAAATAATGTCCAAATAACGTTTAGTATAGCTCAAATTGTTGTGTGGGAACAAGGAGTAAAAAAAAGTATATGTTGACCTTCTGTTAAAATGCATCGTTATGGAGATATACAACAAATAGGCCTAAAGGTCAAACATTTATTCAGCAAGGTGAAGGTCTATACGTTTTGATTGAGTTTATAAGTATCTTTAAAAATCTATAAAATTATTCACTTGATTTAAAGTATGTGGGGTATATTTGCCCTATTGGCATCTTCTCGTGGTTACAGGGGACGGAGGCCCTTTCCCACCACACTTCAATAGGGGGAACAAAAAATTCCAGTGCTACAGTGTAGGTATCCCTACTAATTAATTCAATGTTAATTTTTCAATTTTTAAAGATACTATTTTACAACACAATCGAACCAGTATAAGACCATGCCCTGTGCTTGATAACATTTGACCTTTAGCCTATTTTGCTGTAATCTCCATAACGATGCATTTTACCGACAGGTCACCAATACTTTTTGAATCCTGTGTACAACAGAACAATTTTAGCTATACTACAACTTATTGATCATATTTAAAATTTACCCATGTTGTAGAAACTTTACCCCCTCCTGTGGAAGTTGCCGACATTTTCCCAGAGGGAATGTGGGCACTAAAAACTTCTAAAAAGTCCTTTGAAGTCAAATTCAATCGTCAAACCTTACTTGCCAACGATTAGTCACGGAGGAATTGGGTTTTGACTTACTTTGTGATCAGAATGGGTGAAATAAATTAAGAAGCATGAACAGTGGCAGGGGCAAACAGGAGGGGAGCCATGTGCCATTCCCTAGTTGGTTTACCAGTGTTAGGGGAATTTCCAGTTGGGGAGCTGAAGGATCAAGAAAAAAAAGTGGTTCCGGACCCCAGCACTATAAACTTAGAGTCACCTTTATTATTATTTAAAAACATGAAAATTAAATGAAAGATATCAAAACAAGGAAGTATTAAAAAAAAAAACTGTTGCTGGGCACAAATAGGACTTAAAGAGACGTTGAAGGAAAACATTTGAAAGCGACATTTAGTAGCGTTGGTAATACCAGTTTGGAGTTGCAACTTGTTATGGTGAACATGTTAATGTAGTAGATAGTAGTAAATCCAAAGTTTTAAATACGGTTTGGTCCCGTAAAATGGGGGTGTCCGGATTCACCTTACACTCATCAGCAATCGCCCTTACCCCTCCTTCCACATTCACCCAAATTCAATGAATCTCAATCCTCACCCAACCTTCTACTTTCTCCTCCACTTGCTTCTTGCATGTCTTCTTTGGATGTCCCCTCCTCCTCTAACCGCCCACCTCGACTCAAAAGCCTTCCTTAAAGCATGCTCGTCATCCTTCTCAACACATGCCCATACAAAGTAAACTAGTTGGCCGCACCTTCCTCCAAACCTAACTCAGCATCAAGTCTCGGTACTTCATCCTAGTCCATCAACTTCAAAACCCACAACCGTGCTCTCATACACTGCGCTCTCTCTCTCTCTTTCTCTCTCTTCTCCTAGAATCCCCATTTCATTGTTGCGCCAGGGAAACAAGTCTCCAACAAACTCCCATACAGCATCACTTATCTTGCACAACTCTTTACACCATTCCTTCATCTCCAGAGCTCCAAATGAGTCTTTTCCCTTGTAAACAACTCCCCACATTCCACAAACCTCACCAAACCATACCTCACTAGCTGCACAGCCACCTCGCAACCACCACCCCCACTAACCCTGTCCCCCAGGCAAGTGAACTCCTTCACCGATTGCACTTCATCACACAACTTTTCTACCTGGTCCTCCATCTCTCCAGCTCCTTTCTATTTCCAACACACAATCTCTCTCCTTCCCAAACTGGGGGTACACTCTCTTCATGTATCTTTTGTGTTCTTGGGCATCTGTCATGGACCATTTCCCACATTCTACCACACTAATTGCTTGTTTTTTTTTTTTTCCCGCTTGTCACCACATGCCGCAGGGGTTTCCCTTAGCACAACTCTCTCTCTCCACCGTTCACCAACGTTTTCATTTCCCAAGGTAACTAAGATCCTTACTCTCAAAAGCTTTCTTCCATTTCCAAAAGTTCTCCCTCCCAATCCCTCATTGTCTAAACACATTAAAAAACGAAAGAGTTTTTTTTTTTTTTTGTTTTTATTAATAAGCACACAACATATAACTCATCAAACTTTTGCACGCTCTGTGACTACATCAATCACGATTGCAAATATCAACGACGAAAGTACATAACCTTGATGCACACCAACCTTCACCTCAAAACTCCTCAGACAAAATCAGATCCACTCGAAACTATTGTCTTTGCTCTTCATTCAAACTCATCGATGCTCTAACCATGTTTCTGGGATTCCCTCTCTTCCTCATCGCCCACTCCATCACTTCCTCGGTAATCTATCAAAATGCCTTCTCAAAGTCAAAAAACTTTTAATGGGGTCTCACTTATTTTGAAAATATACTTATAGTGCAGTGTGACTCTTTTATTTTATTTTATTTGCCAATTTGTAACAATTAATTCCTGGAGTAGTTTCCAGGACATAAAAAATGATGCAGGAGCCGAGATTGCTCACTCTGCGGTCCTAGACACGAAAGGAAGATTGTATCAATTACCTCAAAAGGTCGCCAGTTTTTATCAAAAGATATTTGTCCTGCAAAATATGCCGGTGTATTGTATATCAGATAACACACATGGTGCTTTCTTTGTATTTGGTGTCTTCACTCTGTATTCATGGCATTGCCTTTGGTTTATTAAAAATGTCCATGTAGCGTAGCGTAGGGTGAAGTAAAATGCACTGATTCAAATTGTTTACTTATCGGCTTCACTAGTACTATACAACTCTATGTACCAAAAATGGATGTGCATGCGTTTGAGATATCTGTCGAAACAACGTGTTACAGCCTGTCTAAAAAAATGTACAATCGAAAACCTTTTTTTACTATTAAATATCAAAAGAAAAAGGTTTCCTCCAGTGACTGCGGAACACCAAAAATCGAGGATTACCCCACTTTTGATTGAGTGCAACAACTGTAGTTATTCACATTTGTGAATGCTTTTGAAATTCTTCATAAAGAACAGGGGCGAACCAGCGGGAGGGAGGGGGGGGGTGCTTGCGCCCCCCCCCAAACAGAACCTTGCCCCCCCTTCGACCCCACATAAACTGACTTTTTTGTACAGGTCTATGGAGAAGGACCAAAAATTGCCCCCTCAAAAAAAAGACTTGGCACCCCTTCAGCCCCACCCATTTGAAAGGTTCTGGTTACGCCACATGAAAAAGAAACTGGATGTGAAGAACATAGGCCGTGTTTGGTTTAGAAGTAATAAGCGTCCGTATAGTCCGGGAACAATGGTGGAACAATAGGGCAATCGCAATTTACACTTGACTCTTTGCAACATTAGTTTCACGGCTTTATTCTGTTATCGTTCTATGGAGCACCGGACTGTGGTTCCCGCCGGAATATATATGCTTTTCACACCGGTGTAGAAGTAGTAAAGTACACATTGTCGGCGTAATCATAGTCGGGAACCAATGGGGAAACAATCAGCTGCGTACCGGTAATGCCCGCTCCCGGAGGGGGCCAAATTCCCAGTCTTGGTGAAATTTTCCCGTCTCAGGGGGTCAAAAGGCAATTTCCCGGTCAGGGGCTAAAAAAACGGCTGATTTGCAGATTTTTGCATTGTTGTTCGCTGCCAAGAGGTGAGCCCCCCCACCCCCCCCCCCCGCCGCACCAGACCCCCCCCCCCCGCCCCTGATTACGACACTGTGAACAAATAGAGGCATCGATTCAGTTGACTCTTTAAGCAACATTTAGTGTTACGCCTTATTCCGGTATCGTCTATGGAGGGCCCGGACTGTGGCACTCGCCGGACTATATCTGCTTTCACCACCGCGTATTCGCCAAAAGCGGGTAAACACTTTAACCCAGATTAATTTAACCCTGGGTAAAATCCCATAGAGAATAACATGAAGTTAACCCATGATCGTGGGGTTAAACCCTGTTTAACCATGGGTTTAAAGTTAACCCGCTTTGTGGAATACCAGTGTGGAGGAGATATGCTCAGCCGGTCTCACCGTCCGCCAACAATGGTGAAACACATGGGCAAATCGGATTCAGTGACTTCACTTCACGATTCATCCGTTGTGTATATAGAGTCCCGGGACTGTGGTTCCTGCTGGCCCATATATCCTTTCACACGACCTAAAGTGTATAAACATTCGACATCCCGTTGTTTTGTTAGAGAGAATCATTAATTTGCGAAGGAGAGAGTTTTTATGGTCTTGATATGTCATGAAATGCAAAGTCCTACCACACCTTGATTACTTTGCTTCCAAATATAAACATTTTTCAAATAAAACAAACTTACTCCTTCACTGTAAGGGCTTGAGCCGAGTGGAGGAGATTTGCCGTTTTTATATTAGTATTATTGACGGCGTTAATTGCTTGCCCCCCCCCCCCCCCCAATTTTTTTCTTTCCCTCATTTGCCCCCCACCGGCCGAAAGAAAAAATGAGGATATTTTTGGGCCAAAATTCGGCGATTGGGGCCAAAAATCCCCAAAACCTTTTGGGAAGAAAAAATCAGCTGGGCCAAAATGGTGTAAGAATCTCAAAATTATTGATATTCCCCCCCCCCAGAGAATTTCCACTTTTCCCCCCCAAAAAATCACTTTTTGCTCAAAACCAAAACAGCCAAGCAAAACCAAGACCACAACTAGTTCAGTTGAAAGTGCACATACTTTTATAGTTTGCGCGGCGAGTTTTTCGTCCCAGGGGGAAAGCAAGAATCTAGTCGGCGGGAGCCACCAGTCCGGGGCTCCATAGAGATAACGGAAATAAAGCTGTGAAAACTATGTTGCATAACGGTCAAATGAATCGATTGGCCTATTGTTTACCATGTTCCCGGACTATGAGTACCCGGACTATAATTACTTCTACACGGTTCTTTCGGATAATGTGAGAATGAAAATAAACCTAGCCCCTCATCATTTGTTATCTCCAAGAGAATTTTATATGAAGTTAAAGTGTTTGCAACGAGTAGATTTCACATATCAGGTCTCCCAAAAATCGAAAGTAATGTTTTTGCCCTCTGATTGTAAAGTTTCCATCCACCAAAATCCCCCTGAAGGATTTTTAAAGGATGCAAACGAGAGACTCATATAACAGAGGTACCTAAATATTGAAAGTTATGATGAAAGATGAAAGCTTCTATTAACATACCCAGTGAAATGATTAAGCGAGAATCCTTTTTTTGCTACAAAAATTGGGAATTTCTCATTTACTACAGGAGCAAATACTAAATTCAGCATATGTTTTATATGGAAATTAAGCAAATCAAAACCGCGTTATTCATGTTCAAGGCATTTCTGTAGCCAATTTACTGTGTAGGGTAAGGGGAATCTTATTGGGTCTTATATATATGAAATCACTACATAGATAATAATGTATGGATGCCCCCAAAATCTCTTGTGCCCCTTTAAGAATTTTTTGTTCTGTCTGATACGTACCTTCAATGGTCGTCACAATGATATTTTGGAAAATGTTGGGAAGGTTTTCCTTAAGGGGAATGGAGTTTCGGTGTTTTGTTTTATTGGGACATATCTAGTAATTTGGCATAAGAGCTTGTAAACAAGTGGATTACGCAGCAAAAACTAGGAGGACATCAGACAGCATCATGGGGTTTACAGGACAGTCCATTGTTCTCTGACCAGCCAGAAATTACATGGTCGGAATAGATTGTAGCGAGGTCTTTGTCATGGTTCATCTGCCCCGCATCTTTATGGTCACGCGGATAATTTTTTTACGGTTTCACCGAGGATTGAACTTCGATCAGACATGTCCAGATAATAGGCCAAAGACCTTACCAGCGCGCCACGCTTCTCCATACAGACTTTCAAGCCACCGCTGATTCAGTGATCTTGTATGGTGTGAGTAAAAGGTATTTCACAGGATTGGGCAGGAAATTTTGAAAGTGTTTGGAGGTTAAGCACCGAGTTAATAACCTATTTACCCTCTTGTTGTTACACGCACCGTACGTGATGTAAAGTGACATGGGACCGTTGACAAGGGAAAAGAAATGAGTAACTCTAGATGACTTCACACGGTTTGGGTTTTATTGTATTGTGGGCGGGGGAGAAGTGTCAGGAATACTGAAAGAATACTTACTCATCTATGTAAAACCTGGATGTGCATGCGTTTTGAGGATATCTGTCAGAAACAACGTGTACAGCCTGTCTAAAAAAATGTAAAATCGAAAACCTTTTTTTTTAATATTAAATCCTCACAAGAAAAAGAGTTTCCTCCAGTATTACTGCGGCAACACAAAAATCGAGATTACCACCACTTTTTCTGCTTGAGTGAAAACTGTAAAAAGTTTATTCACATTTGAACTGATTTGAAATGTCTTCATAAAGAACAGTGGCGTAAACGCGGGCGGCAGGGGGGGGGGGCTGCGCCCCCCCCCAAACCGAACCCTTGCCCCCCTTCAGCCCCCCAAATTAACTGACCTTTTGTTACAGTGTCTATGGAGAAGGACCCAAATTTGCCCCTCAAAAAAGCCTTGCACCCGCCTGTTAGCCCCCCCAGTTTTTGCAACTGTCTTTGTTGACGCACTGAAAGAAACTGCTTGAAGACCTGGCCGGTGTAGAATTAATAGATCGTGCCCTTATAGTCCTGGAACACTGGTGAACAATAGGGCAATCGATTCAGTTGACCTCTTTATCCAACAGTCGTTTTCACGCGTTATTTCTGGTTATCGTCGTGCGCCCCCCGGACTGTGGCCCCCGCCGGACTATATCTGCTTCACACCGGTGTAGAAGTACCATTGTCCGGCGTACTCCATAAGTCCGGGAAACAATGGTGAACAATCAGTGGCGTAACGGTCCTACCCGCTCTGAGGCAAGTTTCCCAGTCTTGGGAAATGTTTCCTCTCAGGGTGTCAAAGAAGGCAAAATTTTCCCGGTCAGAGGGCTAAAAAACGCTGATTTAGCATGATTTTTTGCAATTTTTTTCCTGGCCAAGTAGGTTGCCCCCCCACCGCCCCCCCAGACCCCCCCCCGTCCTTTCCCCCTCCTTTTTACCCACGCCCCCTTGTTAAACAATCGGGCAATCGATTCATTTTGACTCTTACGCAACATTTTTTACGCTTTAGTTCCGTTATCTCTCTGTCGCCCCGGACTGTGGCCCCCCCCGGACTATAATCTGTCTTTCACGAGAAACCGGGGTATTTCGCAAAGCGGGTTCACTTTAACCCAGATTAATTTTAACCCTTGTTAAATATCCCAAGAAATAACATGATTTAAACCCATGATCGTGGGTTTTAACCCCTGTTTAAAACCATGTGTTAAAGTTAACCCGGCTTTTGTGAATACAGGTGTGGCAGGCAGAGATATGCTCAGCCGGTCTCACTCCGCCAACATGTGAACAATAGGGCAAATCGATTCAGTTGACTCTCACCTTCACGCCTCATTCCGTTGTCGTCTATAAGCCCGGACTGTGGGTTCCGCTGCCCATAATCTCCTTTTCCACCGACCAAAGTGTTAACTCGACTACCGTTGTTTGTTAGAAGAGAAGCATTTACTTTGGAGGAGAGAGTGTTTATGGTCCTTGAAGTATCATGAAATGCAAAATCCTACCAACACCTTGATACTTTGCTTCCAAATATAATAACAATTTTCAATAAAACAAACTTAATCCTCACTGTAAGGGGCTGAGCCGAGTGGAGGATGATTGCCGTATTTTCTATTATTATTTTGACGGGTAATGCTGGCCCCCCCCCCCGCTCCCCCAATCTCTTTTTCTTCCCGACTATTTTTTCCCCCGCCACCCCCGCCGGCCGAAAGAAAACTGAGGGATTTTTTGCACAATCGGCGATTGGGGCCAAAATCCCCAAATTTTGGAAACAATATCGCTGGGGCCAAAATTGGTTAAGATCTCCAAATATTTGATATTCCCCCCCCGGCCCAAATTTCACTTTTTCCCCCCCCAAAAAATCACTTATTTTCTCAAACAAAACACAGCCAAAGCAAAACCGACAAAATATGTTCACGGGGAAATGTGCAAACCATCTTTTATAGTTTTGCGCGCGCGTTTTTTCCGTCCCGGTGTTAAAGCAGATAGTCCGGCACCATGGAGCCACAGTCCGGGGCTCCATATATGATAACGGAATAAGCGTAACCTAATGTTGCATAACGAAGTCACTGAACGATTGGCCTATTGTTTTACCCAGTGTTTCCCGTGCTATGAGTACGCCGGACTCTAATAACTTCTACAATAGCCTACCACCTGTTTTTCGGATTAATTTGGAATGAAATAAACTAGCCCCCATCATTGTTTATCTCAAGAGCAATTTTTATATGAAGTTTAAAGGTCAACGAGAGATTTCACATTCAGGTCCTCCCTATAAAAATAGAAAGTACTGTTTTTCGCCCTGATGTAAAGCTTTCCATCAAAATATCCCCCTTAAAGGATTAAAGGTGCAACGAGATTATTTCATATAACAGTTTGATAAACCTAAATGATTTGAAAGTAGATGAAGCTTCTATTAAAGATAACCCCATGTGAAATTATAAGCTGACGAAATCATTTTTTTTCAAAAATTGTGAAATTTCTCATTTACTACAGGAGCAAAGTCTAATTCAGCATATGTTTTAGATTGAAATTAAGCAAAATCAAAAACCGCGTTTCATGTTCCAAAGGCATTTCTGTAAGCCAATTTACAAGGTAAGGAACTATTTGGGTCTTATCTATATAAATCACTACTTATATAATGTATGGATGCCCAAATCTCTGTTGCAAGCCTTTAGAATTTTTGCTGGTGCTTCTATGCATTACTTACCTTCAATGGTCTTACACATGTATTGTTTCTGAAAAATTATACATGCATTTCATATAATTAAAAAAAAAAAAAAAAAAAAAAATTTTAAGGTTTTTTGTTTTTATTTGGAACATATCAGTCATATCTTGGCATTAAGAGCTGTAAACAAGTGGATTATACGACGCCTAGCAAACTAGCGACACGACAAGCATCATGTGTGGTTACGGACATCCATTGTTCTCTGACAGCCAGAAATTAACCTGGTCCGTAGATTAACTGTAAGCGATGTCTTTGTCATAAGTCTCCCCTCATCTTTTAATTGCACAGCGGCTAATTTTTTACGGTTTCACCGTATTTGAACTTCGTCAGACCTTACCATATAATAGGCAAAGAACCTTAACCAGCGCGCCAACGCTTCTCCATAAATGACTTCACAAAAGCCACGCTGATTCGTGATCTTGTATGGTGTGATTAAAAGGTTATTCACAGAGATTGGGAGGAATTTTGAATTTTTTTAGAGGTTAAGAACCGAGTTAATAACCTATTTACCCTCTTGTTGGTACAACGCACCGTACGGTTTAAAGTGACATGGGCCCGTTTTGACGAAGTGAAAACTGAGTTAACTCTATATGATCTCACAATTAGCGTTTTGTTAGTCTATTGTCGACTTTGGGGCGGAATATTGGCCATGACTACTGAAAGAATACTTACTTCATCTTTTGTTGACTATACAATTTTTGGAAATAATTGTTGGAACACGTTTGAACGATTTTCGGAAACGGTTCCCGTCTCCCAATCCAACTTTAATTGAAGTGTTGTTATCGCTACACAGGGGGGTGCAGTCGTACCATTACCACCCAATTCCATTCCAACTCCACAAAAACTCCTTAAAATGATAAAAAAGTAAAAAAATTAGAGATGTTTGGCAAGACCTCAACTCTTTGGGATAATTGTTCCAAAAGTTCCAAAAAACGCGGGGGTAGGTCCCTTTTAACAAAAAAGGTCCACTTTTTCAAAGTTACCCCACCACCACCACCCACCAGCACCTTTCTCCCCCCAAACATATCCTGCGGACGGCCCTGATCATCAGGAGTCTTGTCAATTACCCAAACATTAATTGATGAGGGTTGCGTAAGGTAGGTGAAGGAGGTTGGAGCTTATTTCAATTTAGTGATAGCCGGAGCTTGTAGTTCTTTACTTTAATAGCGGAGCGGCCGAGCCTGAAAAGTGCTCTAGTGTTCGAGTTACCCCTCCCCCGTACAAAAAAACACAACCACGCTTTATTTGAAGGATAATATATAAGATTTAAGACATGGTTGTGGGTGAAATATTATGGTGGCACGGATGATTTCTAGGCCGATAAATGAATTTTGGGCTGCAAGTTAAGGCGAAAATATTAGTTTTAAATTTTTTTAAAGGTAAAAATATTACATCTTATTTTTATGGTATCCATTTTTGTTATTGATATAGGTTTTATACATTGCATAAAGGGTTCAGGTAACACTCGTTGTGGTGACATTGTGATAAAAAGGATCTTTTTTAGGAAAAAAGGTGATTTGGGTGCTAAAATTCTAGGACCCTTTATTATATGGTATAAAACAGAAATCTATAATAATAAATGTCAGATATTGATAGTATTGCATGGATGATTAAAATGTTTTGCTAATATTTTATTTTTTTCTTTTTTGGTTTTCTTAAGTTTTTTAGCTCAAAAACGTGATTTTTTGACCCAAAAAACACCCCTGCCACCAAGATTTTTGACTCACAACCATCATTTTTTAAAATTAATTTATTACTATCTCTATCTTTCGAATAAAGTTGGTTGGCGGGTTTGTTGTACCGAGGGGAGGGGTTGTCGACAATTTTGCAGGTCCCAAACCGCTCCACTATTAGGCCGGGTGAGCAATGAAGGACTGGGATGAGTGTTCCAGACTTTTATTTCCAAGATAGATATTCAGTGCATGTGGTATCTTGGAGTGATTGTAAGAGATCCTGAACTGGTTTACTGATGAAAGTATATATGACCTGCCACTGTATTATCTTGCCAGCAAAGCGCTTATTCAACAGCTATTACAATGACATGAACGGTACATGTACATCGTCATGTTAAATAAAGAAAAATTTAAAAATTGTCTTTACTATATATATGTTGTATATTAACAGATAACAGTACATAAAGTTTAATTAGCAATACAGAACAATTTAACAGTTTTCAGTTTCAAATTTTCATGTTTTCAAGTGAATTCACTCTTATTCTATCATGCCATTGGGTATCCCTAACGTCCCTAAGAAATTAGACGAAGCTTCAAAGAGCCTTTATAAATCTCCACTGTTAAACTCTAAACAAATAAGAATTACCATCACCATAAGCTAAGTAAACCTAATGCATTAAGTAAGATTTTAATACTTATTGATTTATCCCTAATAGAGAGCATAGGATATGGAACCTATTATCAATTTGCTAATCAAGTGAAAGTAGGGAAAGAGAGCTAGTTCATTTAAATAAAGAGCGCCTAAGGCGCGGTCATTATTTAATGGCCGGGGGGGAATGGAGGATTTCAAACTTGTTTCGGTAAAAAATTTTCGCGTTCCCCCCATCGTTGTTTAAAATTTAAGTTCCCCCCTGATTATGCTGAGTTCCCCATTTAATTTAAAAGGTCATGTGCCCCCCTCTCGCTTTGATGAAAAGGTACGTCCCCCCCTCTCTCTTACAAAAATGTTTGTGTCGGGGTCCCCCTCAAATCATCCATTCCCCCTGCCATAATAACGATCGCTCCCTAAAACAAGAAGGCAGTATGGTATAGACAAGGAATTTAGGTTCTGTGTAGCCAGGTGGCGGAATAAATAGCCACAACGATTTTTTTCAGGGATCGTTTCTAATTGTTTTAGGAGTAACATACCAAACGTCCCCAAGAGTCCCCCTTATGCTAACTGATTATTACGGTGTAAGGTTTATAAGGGGTGTGACAGACCTCCGAGTATATATTATTTTGTATATATAATAAATCATGTACAACATTTAATTCTATCAATTATTTGTGTGGAAAATGGAAAATATAAAAACTAGTGCTTTGCAATAGTTAGAGTGATTGCCAACTCCAGCGGGGAACTAGAGTGCGGAAACTTCCTGAGTTAGAACGTTAGAAGATGTCCGCAGTTAAAGAACAATAAGGGCACAGTGCCTTATCTTGATCGTTCTAGCATCATTTATTCGATTGGGTTTTCTACTTTATCTTGGACTAAGTAAGAACCATTTTTTTCGTCTTTGATATTTCCTCGACCGGATTCGAACCCACAACATTTCGAATGTGAGAAGGAGATCTTACCACTTGGCTAGCACTAATGAAAATACGCTTAATGCAAATATTCAGTAGGTTGTTGCATTGAGGTCAAAGCTTTTTGATCATGTATTCAATTTAATCATATGCTGAAAATATGCCCATCTAGTATGAAAATAATATAAAATTAAGGTGTGTTCTTCTTGCGTGAGCAGCAGTTAAATCCAGTTACCTTTGAAGCCTGTATTATAATTTTACATAAAAATATTTCTTCCCACGGCAAGGGATGTGTCACCTTGAACAGGATCGCACAGGATCGGTAGTTTCAACAGTCAATAGGCACCGATGGGGGCTGCCAACTATCTGCAGCCTGACAATGTGGTTCTCCATCACAGATCTGCAGCAGATCACATTTTAAATGAGTGGCCTACCTTTCGTCCACCAGTAGATATTAGACTCTCCAACCAATCAACAGTAGCAAACAGTGAGCTGGCTTCACCAAATTCAACACATTGGCTGATGGCAGAGGTAAGCTCATCTAGTGAGAAGGGTGTTAAAAGTGACCCGTACACGCCAGGGGCTCGACTAAGTTTGGTGATCTCTATTTTTTAAAAAAAAAGAGATCAAGGTGTTGATGTCACCATATTAGCGTGTTATAACGTTTAGACAACAGAACACAAAGACAATCGCCAGCACAATCGCCGGAAAGAAAGGTGACCTTGTAGTTTTCAAGAAAACGGATCTATTTGAAAAATGTTTACGCATTATAAAAAGCAAAATGCCTCAATTTAACACCTGTTGCTGGTTTTAAAAAAATACCACTTTACATAAATTATTTCAAAAAAAAATATTTTTATGTAAAAATTATAATACAGGCTGCAAAGGTAATGGATTTCAGTATGTGAAGCATTCTCCTCCCATATGAGTGGTATTGTGGGTTTTTGGGAATCCTCATTTTCGCATGTTTCTTTTCTGGGGGTGAACAATAAATTCCAAAAACAACTACCTATTACCTCCTATATATACAACATCCCATACCACATAGACACTGTGAGAAGGCCATCTCTGTTCAGTATCCTTGGATGGGCCATGTATCGACCATATATGTTCTGGATAATCATCAATCATACTAAAACAGGCGGTGTAATGTGCTCAATACATTGGTGAATGCAATTGAGAGTTTTGAGTGAGAGTAGCGCGGTTTTGGCCCATCTTCATCATAACATGAGGCATGTGTGTTGTCTTCCATAGTTTGCTTTGTGTTATATTGGCCTCTTTTTGAATCAAAATAGTAATTTGATTTTCAATTTTAATTTGGAAAAGATTTCTCACGGGAAAAGTACTTTGTTTTATTGATAAAAAGAGAACGGGGATTTCCCTAGTGGTTGTTTGTACAAAATGCACCTGTTTATTTCTATATAATTTGTGGCAAGAGAAAGAAATGGTCTTCCCAAGAGGTAAAATTAGAAACCGATTCAACTTGTTTACATTGAGATCAAAAACATATTATTACATTATCCGGGATTCCCCATGACGTTATAATGTGAAGTGATGCAATTCAGATGAATTAATTTGTTTGATTCTGATTCGACAGTGCTAAAGTTATGTTATGCATGATGCTGGGTAATATCTATTTCTGACTGTGGAACTTTGTGAAGTCATATTTAATGGAGATTTGAGTAAAGTCTCGGGGCCCCAGCATTTGTAAACCATAGAGCTATACAGATAGTTATAGCTATTTTTAAAAACTTTTTTACACATAATGGTAGTAGATTTGTGATTACCTAGTGCCAGGATTTGTAATTCCATGTGAGCAGAGTCGCTGTAATTATTCTACTGTCCTCTTTGAAGCCCCAAAGTGTCTGGGAAGCAAAATAGGAATTCTCAAATTGTGTACAGATAGAAATCGTGTGATTATCTTGGAGTGATCTCCAATGGAATATTAGGTCCGTCGAGGACTTATTTACCTTGTCGTCTTGAACTGCTGGACAAAAGCTACCTTCAGGACTGAGACGATTCCCATGGAATATATTGCCTGAGGAGTTTTTATTTTACTTTGCATTTTGTCATTTTGAAGTGCTCCCGCGTGCGAGGACATATCAATCGTGACCTGCAACGCTACAGTGGACATTAGTTGACATTCTTGGACAATAAGTATCAATCTTATAATTGTGGTGTAATTTTACTATGTAATTTTGTTTTGGAACATACCAAATTCTTGCACCAAACAATTAAAAATCATTAAAGCTGTTTTTATCTTATTATATAAAATTCAGATCATTTGTGCACAAGGCTCATTTTATTTTTCCGTATGTAATTTCTGACCTTTGACGTATACGAGACGTCATAACATTGTGAGAAGACTAAGAGTCAAGAGCTACCTAATGTAGCCTCTTTGTAGCTTATGATATGCTTCGAAGAACAAAAGGGTCTATCTAGGATCACTCGCGGACTCCATATCAAAGGGCAGCTATGCAACATTTTCCTGTTTCTTCATTTAAGTCATAAGTGGTAATTAAAATGGAGACATGATCAAAGCTTTGTTTTTTCCAGATAGCATGCCCCTGAAATTTCTCATTTTTTCTCGATACAATTGTGTTTTGCGGGTAAAAAAACACCTTGCATATATGATAAAGTAGTTGTAAAACAACTCAAGTTTAATGGTAAATTATAACTATGATGATTCTAGAGGGCCACTTTCTCTCCTGATCCGGCGATGTCCTTTAGGTTTTGGTAGATGTCAAAAGGTCTTGTTTCGGAAACACTCATTTTGATTTTAGTTTCAAACCTAATTGTCAATATTTCAAATAGGGCGCTGACTCCACTGTCACTTTAAAGACACTATCAGTGATTTGCGAAATCAGCAAATCGAAAAAATCATTCAAAAATCAGATTTTGCATTTATGGACAAGATTACAGTTATTCTAACATACCTTGCAAATGAAATACGACCAGAAGCAAGCAACCTAATAAGGACTAGGATAGGAGATGTTAGTCTGATTGTCCGTACGAGCACTTACTACAACACGTAATTGAATGGAGATTGTCCATCCTAGAACACTGCCGTTCGTATTTCTTCCTTTTCTGTCACTTCTCAGATGGAAAAGGTAACTTATGAGAATTCTACAGACTTACCTTCACTTTGTGAAGATATTCCTGCAAATCTTCAAATATTTTTCAAATCACTGATAGTGTCTTGGATATTAACGTTGACACAATTTTCACGCTACAGTTGTTTCGTGGCAGTGTAATCTCCTTTTCCTGTCAAAATACGTGTTTGATACCGTGTTAAATCTGACATGTATGTCACATCTTTCAAAAGTGATACACAACAAAAGCGCTGCCCCGAATCCCCTGATATGCTGTTCTATAAAAAAAAATAGATTACAGACGGATAAATTCAAGACAACCATATCCCGGACATGTATTATATAAGAGGTTATCTAGTCTCCGTTTTATTCTATTTTCAAACATAAAAATATAAGGCCCGTCTTGGTTGTTCCTCCATGTAATTTCTACAGGAAATAATCAATATAGACATGTTTAGAGATGAATAGGGTTAATGGGCTTTATTCCGTATACATGGTATAGGCTTGGTTGATTTCTTTCATTCAAATCTTACACGAAGCATACACTCTTGTCTTGCCCTTTCTATGATGTTTAATTACCAACCGGCTGTAATTAAATTTAGTGCTGTAATGCTATCATGTCTGTCCACCCACTGTCTAAGTTATTTTGTTGTTTCTGCACTTAATAGTAATATGTAATATGCGAATATTGTTTTATACCATTGTGTCCAAACTACCCGTTTATTTCCTTGCTTTACTTTCATTCATGGACAACTACGTACCACCACCACCACCGCCGCCGCAGCTAGATTCCCCAGTATCTAAAATAGGTATTCATCATCATCATGCATAAACATAGCCTAACACTAGCCAATTGGATCACACACAAATGACATCATTAATGACGTCATGAGAAACCTATTTTGCAGTCTCAGTTGTTTTGCAACACACAGCTTACACAATACACTTGGAAAACCCCAAGCTATTTATAGTACCAAGCTCACGTAGAATGATATCTACTGGCAATAGCCTACATGCGGCCTGATCTCAATATAGAACAAGCAATCACCGGCCGCCGCCGCCACCACCACCACCACCACCCCAATCGAACTAATGGTGGAGATAAGTGCTGAATGCTGGTGAAGATAAGTGCAACAAGTATTCTCCTCTCTTCAAACGCTGATCCCAACAACGTTGACTGCTCCAACGCATATTATGTTTTATGCCCTCTATAGTAGGCTCCCGACAACCAGCGTGGGGAATTGACAGGAAAACGGTACTTTCGGTTACAGTGAAGATTAATCATTGCAAAGCAGCAGCTGATGAAATCAATGAACAGCTCTCAGTAAGTTATCTGAAAAATGCTTCAAAGTTAAAAGGCACCCAACATGATCAATAACACCACAAATAGCAGTACATAGCAGACTTCTAATGCACAAATATGCAAGGATACGAGCTGGACAGGAAAACACTCCATTCAGGAAAACACATTACACACACAGTATATAGTGTTTCAAATCTGATACCAGCAGAACCATATACAAATTACCTACTAAACGAACAAGTCTTGTAGGGTCGCCAGAGAAGATGAGAAAGAAAGGAGGTGGTTTCGACTGCTACTTCAACCGCCTACTCATGTCAAACGGCTTCTTAAATTATCTAACGATTGTAGACCAAAGGACTAGCGTACTTGCTGGAGAACATTACATACACCTTCATTAAATCCGCAGAAACATTCAATACCCAGTTTCATGGGTATTTGCACAGGGTCTATACACTATGGTTTTGAAAGTACAGCGAATGTACTCGCCTGATCCGTTATAAACAAACTTTGACCCCAATTACAAAGGATTTTGGGCACCTTTGGGACACCTTTCTGACACAAAAAAGCATGGTTGAGATGTATTGATAGGCATTTATCTAATCATCATCATATCATATCACAGGAAATAACCGGATGTTGGTAAAGTAGGCTAACATAAATAAATAACAGCTTTATTTGACCCCAAAAATTGAAATCAATGTTAGCTTACCGAAAAAGGGTAGCATTTTGCAGTTCTTTGGTTACAACGTCACTGATTTCCTCAATGATTTCGCCAACGATTAAAATAAATAACAATTCAGTCGACAAAACGCGGAGTTCATTGCCAGCAGTGAGCAGAGATCTTTTAGCTGGCAAATTAATAAGATATTTTAGTGGAGAGAGTTGTCAATTACTTCCTGTTGTGAAACCTTCCCGAAGGCTAGGCTTGAGGCGGTTGAACCATTACTCAAAAGGTCCAATCGAGTGGCCCTTTAAGTTTTCCTCCTAACGATGAGCTGATGAATGAGAGTATTCCTGGGTAATCGGATTGAAAAATCGAGCCAATCTCCTTCTCTTCTCATCTTCTTCTGGTCTGCCCTACATGAGATCTGCAGGTTAAATGGATCTTCCCGGTGCGATTTGTCTGCGTAACTGCACATGAGGGCTGTTTTAGAAATATCATTAGGCATTTTTCAAGTTTGGACCCGATATTATTATTCTGTTCTTTTACTAATAAGCCCACGGTACATTAATTTCAATACAGCTCAGAACAATTATATAAAATGAATGGAATACTCAAATAAGGGAACTATACCTTTCGTGCTGGGCGATATGGGCAGAGTATGTTCATATGGATGGTAACGAAAATCATGAAATTAATCGCAGATACGGTACTATAAACTAGTGCAAATAGTGAAACAAGCACTTATTTGGCTTCCAGAGCATTTGATGTTTATGCCCTCTACAGTCTAACAATCACAACCAACATGGAATTGGAAGGAAAGGGTCTACGGGATATACGCTGCTCGGTAAACACTCTGTTGCTCCGTGGTTATTTTTAGAAGGAAAAGCTGGTGGAAGATAAATAAATCAGAGTCTAAGCGGCCGTATATGGCGAATGCTTTCAAAGCTTAAATTCCGGGGACTTGCATAAAGAGTGGAGTGATGCGAGAACAAAAAAAAAAAGTGTGAAAAAGGGTCCTTTTTTCAACTTTTAATGTAGGGGTCGTATTGATTTGGGTGTCAAAATGTATGTTTTCTTTCTTAACCCTGAAATTGTGATGATGGTCAAAAAATCATCAACAAATGCTTTGTACAATCGGAAGTAAAGCAAAGCAGAAAAATAAAGGGTTATTATACGAACGACACAATGCATGCTACTTGTTTACTCCACGACCCAATGGACAGTGCAAGAGAACGGAGTGTGTGTAACAGGGTTGTACAAGCCTCGCATATACGTTGCTGCCTGAAATCTACAGGGCTTTGTCTTGAAACTTGCTGTAGAATGAATCTTTTGCGTCTTTGTATATGTTTTTAAACTTAAACGTCAAAATAATTGGATAAATTAAGGAATGTCTTTAATTACAAAAAATGCAATGTGACCGCTCTACAGGAACACAGCCCTAAACTTTATTGATTTCATTTTGTAAAACTTATTTTAACTGCCAGGTTCCAAGTGGCGTGCGTCACCATTTGCGGATGGCTGCCCTCGGACTAATATAATTCGTGCCTTCAAAATAACCCCTCCCCCTAAATGACGCCTTTGATATCATACTAGCAGAGGAAAACATTAATTTCTACACTTAAAAGGCACGACGTGGCTTTTATTTCAATGCAAACACGTTGGGAAATACACATACAGTAGCACAAATGGGCGGAAAATTACACGTTGGTCATTACCCCTAAACTCCTACCATTTCCGTGAAACCACTAGTAAGGATCATACCTGTCGCTTGCAGATTTTTTCCTAGTATCTTTTTAACCCTACCCAAATTTGCAAAAATGTTCGTGAAGAAGAAAATTCGTTGAACCCTATCGTCTAAACTCCATTAGCGGGATACATCATCGATCAGCGACGATGCGGAGATGGTAAAAAGCACATCCTTTGCAAAACGCGCTGATATTAACACTTTGCGGCGAAATATTTCTAAAAGTGTCAATTATTCATAGCATTATTTGCTTAGATTGGTCATTGGGATCTTGACTTATGATTTCACGGATGTTGCATAAAACCCATCCTTCGTGACACCTGTTTGAATGATACATCTCTCGCCAGAAATGCATTGTTGTACAGCTAAAACAGCTGTGAATACCGATGGTACACAGGGTGCAGAAAATATGATTTTCTGAGACGGAAAAAAATATATATGGTCTTGAAGCATTGTGTGAACATTACGGGATTTTCAGTTTATGCTCACCTATTTTTATTGCCGAAAAATAGAGGTCTTATTACTGACATTCTTTCTATATGATACAAAAAATGAGTGCATATGTCGATCTCGGAGAACGTGGTGGTTATGCTCTAGGCATATGATTCAAGAGATACCTTGTTTTGATAACGACTAAAATTTTCCAAAAGCTAATGAGTTACTGCCCTGCGCCCGACGACAAAAATGTCCTTTGAGATATTGATAATTTAAACTCGTTTTCTAAATGTGACGTTACATTTTAAATTCCAAATTAAGAGTCATAGGCAACTAATGGTGAAATATGCGTTTTCTGTTTCAAAAACGGGTTAAAAACCGCGGATCCATTATTGTCTCAAAGTGACTGATCTGTAAATAAACTAAACCTCATTTGACTGATGGATTTTGCTGATATTAAGTATGTATGTGTGATAAAATATTTTGAAAGCAATTCGGTCCACTTTAGGCGTTCTTGGCAAGCAAGTGTTTTTTAGTGTTCGACCTTCAAAAGGCCGTCGGCTGGACCAGATTCTGTGGTTGAGACAATAACTATTCCGACTCGCTGGTTTCCAATACTTGAAAAAGGAAATGCCGCAAATCTTTAGGTTTGGTCTATTTTCGCGGTTAAAGTAAATGTATTCGGACCATATATTGGTCTGTTTGTAAATGGTGACATTATAGTATTGTATCTCATGGACTGTTTTGTAGAGCAAATGCACCAAACGGTTCTTTTCGCACTTCGTTAAATGTGTAAAACACGTGAACATTGTTGCACATTTTTAGCAATTGGTGGTTTCATATTTCAAGGTCGCAACAACTTAATGCATAACTGGATGCGGCGATTTGCAACGCTTTTAATAGCCTATTTTTAAACTTGTTATTTGCGTTGTAAATATTGTGTCCGTGATTTAGAGGATTTTTTTAAAAAACTTTACTGTACTTGGGGCTTTCTTTATTAAGCTGTACAAAGTTCGAGGAGGGGCGGTGGTAATTGACATGTCTTGGAGTAGATTTTTTTATTTAGGTTCTCAAAGAACCATTTTCTTGGCTAAAGTAACCATTTTGTGGCTCTGTAACTCATGTAACCTTAATGTCATGTTTGCCCTTTTCAAAAAATCACGGAGCGGATCACTGCCTTGTGTTTAGGGGGAAATGACCCTAGATTAACAAAAAAACAAAAACAAAAAAACGCAACCTCCTTTGATTGGCTGTGATCGAAGGAAACAACAGAACAAAAGTTATTTAACCAATAAAATGGTTTATTAATTGTTAGAATCTTGCACTATTAAAAGAATCTTAACAATAGAAACCCGCAAATCTCAGGTTTCAAGAAGTAGGTGGCAAGATCGATGCTGAGGACCGGTAGTGTCTCCTTTAAGAGGCGTAGCGATTTGTAAACAGAAATGAGCTGTTTTGGGCATTCTTCATATGGGTCTCGAAAGCGGGCGACTCTTTGCGGGTCGGCTTTCTAATTAAGCTCACTTGGGAAATGTTCTTGTTACGCACTGGATATAGATACTGAATCTATCGGAATCATTTTATTTCAAAAAATAGCTAAGTACCGTAAGGGGAAAAAGTGGTTAAACTGACACTGTAACATGGATGAGAGTAAGACGGAGATGATACAGGTAATTGGGTAATTTCATCTGACAAACAGAGACATGGAGAGCACTTGCTTCAGGCGATACCGTATTTCCCCGAAGAATTGGTCTTCCTTACGTAAAGAGGTTTTATGCCTTTCAGTCATATATGCACAGATCCACTGTCGGCTTATCGGCCCATTCAGGGTTTTCATTTCTGAATATGGTCCGGAATCAATTTTCAACATGGCAAATATCATTTCCCGTAATGTAGCTAAGACTTAGGAGTCATGTTAGAAACACATTTAGCGGACAATTTGGACAAATAAGGAGAAGACCTCTCGGAATGGTATAGGGATATCTATGTTCGAAAAAGTCAACAATGTGGATTGATTTACACTGATAATATTGGAAAGAAAAAATAAACAGCAGGTGTACAAATGATAGTTTGAAGGGTAGAACAGCTTTGATAGGTACGGCGGCACAATGGCGACATTTGAAAAGAGGAGAAATGAATGGCCCAAGTCCTCGGAAGAAATGGGGCTAAAAAACCGCATTACACGTAATGCAATCTAACCTGGCTGTTTGCAAAATTAATACGTGAAGGTCCCACCTCCTATGACAAAATCCACATAGGACTTACCGGTGGTGTGGCCTGGCGTCGTGAAAAACGACGATGGAACATGTGCGATTCTTGACCGATTGTTGATAATGGCCATTTGGAATACAATAAGAAACGTTTGAGTCACCTTCGTTATTTTGTGTTGTTGCAAAACGTGAGTTTTTACTATAACAAGTGAGGGCCTAAGCTCACCTCAAAGTGGAACGCCAACTCCCCAAAAGTATGCATGGATTGTTTCAGTTGCCTACTAGTCAAAAAAGGAAAACATCCAGGGCTTGCTTTAAGTTAAATGTGTCAAATAATGGGATATTTTTCATACTCTTC
Organism: Ophioderma brevispina; assembly: GCA_023653785.1. Lineage (NCBI taxonomy): Eukaryota > Metazoa > Echinodermata > Ophiuroidea > Amphilepidida > Ophiodermatidae > Ophioderma > Ophioderma brevispina. The sequence goes on along the minus strand of JAMKCH010080424.1, from coordinate 23,795 downwards.
CTATTTCTCACGTACAGGAAAAATCGGTTGGCAGCCCAAGGGGAGTAAGATCCGCAAATTTATGGTGTCAATTGAAGAGTTCGATTGAGGTAAGGCACTTTTTTGCTGGTCGATATTCCCTGTTCGGCTGCATTATCGGCAAAAAGTTTACCCAATATAATAAATTTAAAGACAGTGACTTGCGTTTCTGTCTGGCAGTTTTCGGCCATATACATTTTTTTTGTCGTCTATTTTGAATCACCAATCTTCTATTTGCGCCAAAATCATGGGTTTAAAAATTCCAACTAAAATTGTTTTTGCCCATAACCTAATTACGCCCTGCCACTGCATCAATTGTCGTTTATGCAAACACATATTTCCTTGAGATATGCGTTTGTTCATGTTAGTAGGACTAAAAGCTGTGGAATAATACGCCTACTCGCCAACTAATCCACTGTCATAATTACCCCAAAAAAGAAATAAGCATTATGTGTTTATTTTCAATATGCAAGAGAAGATGTTAGTTTGCGGTATGTATATTTTTATGAGGGAAATGGAGATTTACAGGTACCTATGCAAGTAGGGTACTTTCAAACATGTTTGGAGACTTGTGTGTAATCAGGACCATCACTTGTCTCAAGGATATGTTCTCGGTGTGTGCACAAATGTGATACGTATTGCGGCAAGGGTAGTATTAAAATCATTCGAAAAACATCGTTTAACGCCGATAAAAACTCTGTTTGATTAGAAATGTTTGCAAGTGTAGTGTGATTAAAATAGTTTACAAAAAGCTCTAGCCTACTTTATTACCAATTGAAGATTGAAAGATGAACACGGACAGTATTTTCCTGTTAATCTAAACCTTGGGATAGTTCTTAAACTGGTACCGTCTTTTTGGGCAACCTAATAAATTCCAGAATTCCGTTTACTTCAGCTCAGACTTTGACGTTGATGGACGAAACTGTTTTTATTAGTAATCAACCGTCCTTTTTCTCTCAAAATGTCACCCCTTTGTTGTAAGTAAGTAGTTTTAAAATGCAAGAGTGCTTTGGTCACCTGCTTGCAGATGTGTTAGACAATCCTGTGCTTCCCACTGTAAGAAATGACTAGTCAGGTCAACTATTTGTTTTAAGTTTCAATTTTAAAATATCGGTTCTTTCTGCTACTTCCTTTCTACTATACAACTCTGAAGTTTCTTTCTTCTTGAAGGACAACCCGATCGTTGTTCTCCGGTCATTCTTTCCATTTTTACGCCCTTGTACTGACGAGCTTCAAATCATAAATCGCAGGTTCTTGGCGGAGCATGTCGAATGCAAACCGTGTTCAAATTGTTCAGAACATAAACCACCCGATTCCAACCAGAATAAACCCGTGCGAATCGGACGAGCAACCGCAGCTAGCCAGGTTATTTTTCAAGCTGCCCATAACTTATTCCAAGCTTGATCCTGGCTCAGCTGAACTGGATTGTCAGCAGTTGAAGAACTATCAAGCTAATTGAGAAGGTGATCACTTCTGATGACTTGCAATCACTTTTGCCTTTGTTGATACCGCCTGGTGCAAAACACTTTCTTAGGGCAGTCGATAGTAAGAACATGTGGCGTATCCCCAGGATCTCAACTCCGGGCGGTGGTGGGTGGTGGTGTTGATAGGTGAGATGATGATGTCGTGGTCGTCGTCATGATACCACGCTGACTGTTTCCCAATCCATATGATTTTTATATATGCCTCTAATATACGTCCGGCTAACGATGACCAGCGGCGTGAGGAAATTAAGATGGAAAGGGTACATTGATAAGTGAACATGTGACGATAATAATTGCAAAATTAAGCAGCAGCTGGTGAAATAAACATTAACAGCCTTTCTCAGTAAGTTATCTGATAAAATCTTTCAACGTTTAAAAGGCACCCAACAGACTACCCCCCACAACTAGCATAACACTAGCACTAGCACGACATCTCCTGCACATTTTTGTTAAAATTTAATCTTTACTAAGCATTATAGAGAGATTAACACCATGGCCGTCTAAGCCGCTTCCTGGCTTGTCCCGCTTCGACATCTTATTTGATGTGCACAGATAAAAGGATTTTTATACAAGCCCAGGATCTTAAATTCTTTCTGTCATTACCTTCTTGCATGCCTTTGTAGCTGCCCCCCGACTTGGGACGTGCGCTGGTGGGGTTTAAGCGCTTGGGCCCGGGGACGCTCTCTCTCCAGCTGCATAGCTTTGGCACGTCTGGTCTTTCTACTAACCTTCCCATATACAAATGGGGAAATGTAATGGATGTTTTGTTTAGTTTTTTTCATATACAATTTTGACACCAATGTTTTTCCAAACAAATTTCATGGAGAATCTGCATGAAAATCATGGGTGTCATTTTTTAAAATGTGTTCTGGGGTGTTTTATAAGGGGCACATTGTACATGGGTAAAATAAAGTGTTTTAATTGTTTTCAAATTTATACCAGTCTGGTCGGCTGCTCATAAGGTTTCTAAAATTGTATAGTTTGCCATATTTCTGACCTATGTGTGTTAAGTTTCAATATGGCTCAGAAGTTCAAGGTCCCTTATTTATAGAATGGTCCGATTTGGTTGAAACTGGTTTTAAAATCGTTCATTGGGTCATCCTAAATAAGAAAATGTATAGGGATATCTGTGTTTCACCTTTCAAAGTGAGACTTTTAGAGATTGACTGGTGGTCCTCCCATATACCTGTGGACCAATTGGCCATTTTGCCCTCTTAATTATTTCAAAACGTCATTTGACCATCTCGCGACCTTTATCTTTTCGGCTTCTGTACGTAAGACGACAATTTGGCTAACCATTTTAGAACAACCGATGAATCTGAAATTTTACCCCCAGTGGTGACCTTGAACCCGTTTTAACTTGTAACCTTACTATGACCCTCAGGTAGGGCAAACTACCTTTCTGTAATTCTTGAAAGGTACTGAACACGATGGTATCTTTAAAACACATTTTGCCCCTTTTATATTTGGAACCCCTGTAGTAAACCAGGGTAAACCTTGCCCCCCTAGAATTCATCAGAACACTTTTAAAAAATTACACCCCTGATTTTTGGAATCGTTCGTATAATTTTGATATTAGAAAACCTGGTTGGCAAGATTGATATGAAAATTTTCCAAAAATACATGACTAACACTTCCAACATCTTGTTGCTTCTTGACAGCCAATTGTGAATGTTGCTCCTCACGGCTGTTTTTAGAGATTTCATCTCTACTGCTTTGCTTGTATTTCTTCTCTTTCTTTGTTTTGAGAGGCTCAAGTATTTGAAACATGCTCGAGGGTTTGGTTGGTAAAGCCTCTGAGAGCACTTCACAACGGGAAAATACTTCCTTCCGCTCCCAGATTCTGACATTCTTAGTATTAGGATCAGCGTAACTTGTTGCATTTTTTCTGGAATTAGCAATGCAAATTTTCCTCTGCTGGGACCCTGCCGTCTCGATCACCACACTCGTTTGTAGAAATAGAATATATGGTGATATCTGGGCGTTTCGCAATTTACCAAAATTCTGGTGGAAACACTGCAGGACTCTTATCTTCATCCAAACAATCTCCCAGTCCTGACCGTAGTGGATCCTTCATGCTTCTCTTACTGACCACTTGCATTTCTGTAAGCATTGCTTTCTCTTCTCGGATTTGAAGGCTATTCCCGACTTCTGACTTGGTCTGACTCCTCTTCAGGGTAACTCTTTCCCTAACAATTGGCTGGGCAAGTGGTGATGTTTGGCGCAGCATCCATGTCATGCCTCCATTATATCTTCCCTTCCAGCTCTGATTGAATTTGGGCAACAGTTGAAGATTGGATCAAGGTACATTTATGGTATCACATATGAGCATAATAATCCCAAATGATATGCTGCTCAGTTCTTCAGAAAATTTTGTTTGCAGGGGTTGGTAATGTGTCCTGCACTGAGTTGAGATCGAATTTGAGCAATTCTGGTGACCATGAATACAAAAGCTTGTTCCCTGTGATATCTACTGCACATTGAGGCAGTATCCCATCCCAACCATCTAACCCTGCTGTGCCATGCTGTAGAGTTGACAAGCCATCTGTTCTTCCGTAACTTCTTTGACAAGAGATGTAAGGGCCTTTCCGGTGTTCCTTCGTGTCATCTCGGCATCTTTTATCACCTTTGATAAAACCGACCCCTTGTCTTCCATTTGCCCTCTGCGAGTCTCATTTAGGACAAGTTTCTTTCTCTTTCTCTCTCTTCCCATTTTCTTATCACACCATTCCAGTTCTTCTTCATCTTCTGTCTTTCCAGATTGGCCTACACAAGTGTGATCCGGTGTGTCAACTGAGTACTTCAGATGTGATACTTGATGACTTGCCTGCACTTGAAGTGTGTTGTCAGTGCCTTCAGCTGAGTCCTTCTCTTTCTCATCTCCTCTATAGAGAATTGAAGGTTAGCAACACCTTGCTAGGCCTGCCCCTTTCTTCAAAATAACGGTTACTGTTGTCTGCAGCCTTTCGGCAAAGGTGATGGGGAAACAGTATATTATGAATTCCCAGGTAATACGACTCAACCCACACGGCTCATAAATCCAAGCTTTCCAAATGTTTTGTTTACGTTGTCACCATTCAGTCTTCCTCATCAGATTCCTTGAACTTGGCAGAGACCGATGCTCTCACTTCTGAATCGCTGAGGTCTTTGTATATTTTCCTTCACCTAGAAACCTCATTGGGGCTTGATGGATACTGGCACCTCCTTCCCGGCGATTCTTGTAGGCTTCGGATCAGGTATGGCACATAGGATCTGGTTTTTCTTTCCTAGGACATTGACCACTGTGTTTATCTCATTCCACTTGTCAAGGCAATGCTCCTACAAACTTGAGTAATGGATTGGCTTTTCATCCTTTTTGCTCCAAGTAAGGAAGATCTCCACCGGATGTAACAATTCCTCACATCCTGTTTGCTTCTTGCATGAAGGTGTCAGGTCATCGATATGCCTTCTGAAGTTGCTTAATGCTTTATCTCAGTGTGGTATCCCAGGTGTTGTTTTGTCTTGAGGCGGTCTAGGAGAGGTGACCACTATGAGGAATAATACTACTGACAGTGGACAACCTTGAACATCGAATTTGGTACATGAATCCATTCTTGCTTCGCACTCTTCTTGTTCTGATTACTCCAACATTTCATCCGCGTAGTAGTGGTAGATAAGTTCACGCATGCTGGAAGAACGTGATACCATTCCAAGGCAAACTGGATGAGGTAATGGGCAATGATCCATATGCTTTTGCTAGGTCCAACCATGCCACTACAATGTCCTTTGAATTCCTCTTTGCATCTAAGAGTGTCTCCGTGAGTACTTCGTAGGTTCTCACAGCCTGGCTCTCCTGTAAGGAACCCCTTTCCGTAGAGCTTGGCAATGTAACCATTTTCCCACCATGAAAGAGAACACTGTTTGCCAGTACTTGGAAGAACATCTTTCCACTTACATTTGTCAGGGTGATATTCCTAAACAGCTCTGGCCTGGTTCGGTTCGGTCATCTTCTTTTGGGATCAACACAGCCTCGCCAACTCTCCATGATAACGGGATCTTCTTCCAACTTGGTGATGATGAGGTGAATTTGTGCTAGAACCCGTGGACACTTCGTGTACACAAAGGTATGGTATTGCATTGGTGCCTGTGGCAGATTTATTCCTTTTGTTGCCTCACAATTTCCTTCTAGTTCTGCACGGGATGGAGTTTGCAATTGAGTTCTCTTCGGCGGTTTGGGCTTTGGGCTCCCTCTAGGGGTTGTAACGGTGTTGTCGTTTACTATCTCTATCTCATCAGCTATCTCCTTACTAAATTGCACAAAAAATGGGCAAGGATACGAAACGGACAGAAACACTGCATTCAGGAAAACACTTACACACAGTACAACAATTAATATAGGAAAACGTTTTTTTCAAATCTGATACCACAGCAAATATCAAATGTTAAAGCTCTAAAAGAACACAGTAATTGTAGGGGTCGGATCCTACTGTTAGATCTGGCAGATAGGACATTCCTCCCAGGTGGATCTTGCTTTATATCATTTAGGTATTTTTTCTTTGTTTTCGACCCGAATATAATTTCTGTCTTGTTTTTTTTTAACTATTAGCCCAGGTACATATTCAACACAGCTTCATAACCTTTAGAATCAAATGAATGGATCTCTCATAAGGGAATATACCTTTCAATCTGTGAGTATGGGCAGTGGTAATGTTCATGTGAATTGTCAGTTCAACTGCATGAAATAAATCGCGATACGGTCTCAAACTATTGTAGAATATGCAACAAGCCTTCTTTGGGGCTTCCAAAGCATTTGATTTTTAATGCCCCATCAGTCAAACTACAACCAACATGGGAATTGGAAGGAAAGGTGTATACGGCTGTATACAGTGTGTCTCAGAAAGAACGTTACCCTCCAGAAACGGACATGTTTTGCTTACTTAATCAATTCTTATCCTTGTTTTGGCTTTATATTATGAAAATTTGTACGTTTTTGAACATATGGTGAAAACAAGAAAGAAAGTGGTGAAAAAATAACCAAACAATACTATTTCCCTAAAAATGATGCAAACCTACTTTGTCCACGGCTAGCAATAGCAGAGAAACATGTTCATTGTATATCGTTTGGATTTGAGCACACATAGTCCTCAGATTTAATTAATTTGTTAACATGTAATGCCTTAAAAGCACCTGAAACGTGCATTTAATTTGTTCTTCAGAATGAAGTGACCTAAATCCCCTCACCCGTCTCCCATCATAATGCAAATAAGAATTTGGTTAAAGCGCACTTTTTAAAGAATGGCATTGGCGTGTGGCTCCTACAATGGCATATTCTACTGAATTAATCTTGGGTTAAAGGACGATCGTTCATCGTGAATGTGGTTAGGTAAAGTTTCCCCTCTATGTAGGGTTCCTAGTAGATGGCAATCACGGGGAGCAGAGCAGAGACAAAATTCTGGAGCATGGCAAAACTCTAAAGGTATGGTCGTCAAAGAACATGCCAATCAGCCTCAAATAATGCTGCAGTGCATAGAGAACTGAACAAAAACTCTAAAACCAGCAATGGACCTTGGAATTTGAGTGTATTATTGGCCAGGAGGGTCTTAAACATTTTTATATCGGGGATATTTGCATCCATGGTTTCCTCTGCTAATTGCTAGCCGTGGACAAAGTAGGTTTGCATCATTTTTATGGAAATAGTCATTGTTTGGTTATTTTTTCACCGTTTTCTTTCTGGTTTTCACCATATATTCACAAAAGTACATATTTTCATAATATAAAGCTAAAACAAAGATAAGAATTGATTAAGTACGTAAAATTTGCCGTTTCTGGAGGGTAACGTTCTTTCTGAGACACCCTGTACGCTGCTATGATAAAACACTATGTTGCTTTTCGTTGGTTGATATTAATCATTGTTATTTTAGGAGGAACAGCTGATGAAATAAAATAAATGCAGAGTTCTGGCGAAATGCTTTTAAAGGTGGATATGAACGAGAGAACAAAAAAAAAAGTGAAAAGGGTCCTTTTTTCAAACATTCAATGTAGGGGCGTATATTGATTTAGGTGTCCAAAACAAGAAATATGGAAAAATGTATGTTTTCTTCTTACACTGAAATTGGGTGATGATGATGATCAAAATCATCAAAAATGCTGTAAATGGAAAGTACAAAGCAAGAAATAAGGGTATAATAACAACACAATGCATTGCTTACTTGTTTGGGGTAGCAAAACATACAAAAATACTTGTTTTTTGTAATGCCACTTCCAAGATGACGCAGCTCATGTAACTTATTAATCTCTCCGAAGAGCGCTCGCACATACACACATGCGCACCATTGCCTGAAAATACCAGGTCTAGTGATGGGTGAGTGGTGGGGTCACCAAAGCAAGAAATAAGGGTATACTACCGAACAATGGATCTTTGCTTGTTTGGGGTAGCAAAAACAGACAATACTTGATTTAGAAGTGCCCATTTCCAAGAGAACACGCTGATGTAACTTATTCATGTTTCCCCAAATAACGCTCGCACATACACACTATCTCGCACATTGCTGAAAAATACCAGGTTCTAGTGATGGGTGAGTTGTGGGGGTTTGGGTTTGTTTTAAAAAAAGAATTAAAGGCTGACTCAGAGATTTTGAAAATATGTATATTTTTTGTGTAGTAATTAAAATACTCAACTTTTCGTTTTCACATTTATGTACATATAACAGTCTAGGATACCGTTAACTAACAGAAATTTCTGGATTCGGAATTTTAAAACAGTTTTGTGATTTTCTATATGAAGGACTCTTCGATTTGAGCTAAGATTTATTTCACCCAGTGATTATTATAGGAAAAGCTTTATGGATATGCAAAAAACTCCAATTTGTTTGAAAATTGAGGGCGCCCGCCCTGGGGATCTCTGAGTCAGCCTTACACAACACACAACTGAAAACTGAAATTTCAGATTTTGAGTGCAACTTGTCAGCTCAAAAAGAGTTCGACTACCATTCTCTGTAACAAATTTGCATTATCTGACCACTGGTTAACGCCTTTTATAACCGCCCCAATACTTGATGGATATAAATGCGTATGAGTCTCACGTATAGCCTCTGTAGAAAATCAATCATTAATATAAACATGTAAAATATTATATTGTTGCCGATAACCAAAACATTAACTTAAAGAAATCTGTCTTATTCTTGATCTTGGAAATGTTTGGTAATGGATGGAAAGGCTTAAGTAACGTAGATTCTATAATCAAATAAGTTGAAAATTATCCCATTGGTTGAGTATTGTGCCCTTTTATTTTCCGCCCAATAGCTTACTCGAAAACGATTCCCGACAAAATCCACATCGCAGGCAAATGGGGTGACGTCAAACGAGATGACCATCATATCGCAGTGTTGCCACTTTACTATTCGAGTGAACTACCGGGGGGGGGGTAGACATGCCATCCTAACAAGCAACAGCCTGAATTCAAATCGCGGCATCAACACCGGCGCGACTCGAGTGCTAGTCCTTTCAAAGACCTTAACGGTAGGAGGGCGCTATTACGAGTATCGGACGGTTACACTCAGACTTGCCTAACGTCTAGGCCTGGCACGAATATTTAAATCGAAATGACCGTTATTGAAATTACACTATTTTGCAGCGGGGGTTAATCCACTACCCCCGACGGATTTTGAAGTCAATAATTATCCTTTATTTATCATGATATTCTAAGATGTATTGAACTAGGGTTTAAGAGGAGATTTTTGTTAATGAAACTGAGACAAGGCTACCATAGTAAATGCACGTAGCAGCTCACCAAATTACCGTTTGGAAAAGCCCAAAGCCAAAAATCGAGGAAGGTCGTGTCCTACCCCCTGTGAACTGTCGTCTGATGATGTGTTTTTATCTCAATAAATAATTAAAACACAAACGAATGAAACCAAACTATGTCATTCTGTAACTTATTTTCAAATTGTATTATTACTTTCGTAATCCATCAATATTATTACAGTGTCGCAATAACAATTCGAGTCAACACGATTGTTTTGGTCATCAATTGACGTAACGAGGAGAGCAAAATTGGGCAGTTTGAATCAATGAAGCATGGCGAAAAATCCCCCCGTTTTCGTCGTATGTCAAAAAAGCAAAAAAAGTAAAATGCCTCTATTGTTAATTTTACATCAAATTGTATTATTTTTCGGGAATCGTGATGTATGTACATATATTTTATGAATGTAAGTCAAACTGAGCTTGACATATTTCCTTTAACCTAGAAAAATATCCATAAAGGGACATTGACCAATTCCCAGTTTCAACCCCACCACTTACCCCATCAAACCTGATATTTAATTTTAAGCTTAAGCCCCCGGACTTAAGCCATGCATTTTCAAGTAGTGCCACTTTCAGGAATGAAATAAATCGGAACCTCCACGAGCCAATGACAGTGGAGAGAACGGAGTGTGTAACAGGTGTTGCAAGCTACAGGGCTTTGGTCTTTGAAACTGCTGTAGAATGGATCTTTTGCCGCCTTTGTATATGTTTTTAAACTTAAACATAGTTCAAAATGATGGATAAATTTAAAGGATTGTATTTTAATTTAAAAAAAACATTTATATGACGCTCTACAGAGAACACACCCTAAATTTATTGATTTCGTTTTATAAAACTTACTTTAACTGCTAGGTTCCAAGTGGCGTGCGTCGCCATTTGCGGATGGCTGCCCTCGGCTAATATTTATTTCATGCTTTCAAAATAACCCCTCCCCATAAATATGCCTTAGATATCATACTAGCAAGAAAACATTAATTTCTCATTTACAAATACACGACATGGCTTTTTTATTCAATGCATACACGTTGGCAAATATCATACACATACAGTACAAAATGGGCGAAAATACACGTGGTCATTACCCCTAAACTCCTACCATTTCCGTGAAATCACTACTAATGATCATTACCTATCGCTTGCAATATTTTCCTAGTATCTTTATTCAACCCTACCCAATTGCAAAATGTTCCGTGAAGAAGACAATTCGTTGGACCCTATCGTCCATTAGCGGGATACATCATCAATCAGTGGACGATGCGAAGATAGGTAAAAGCACATCCTTTGCAAAACGCGCTGATATTAACACACTGCGTGCTGAGATCAGCTTGCATTACGTGAGGTCATCCCTTTCATAGAAATTTTACATTATTCATAACATCGTTTGGTTAGATTTACGGTGGTCATTAGGATTTTGACCTATGATTTCACAATTCAAAGGTTGCATAATAATCCTTCCTTCGTTATCACATGTTTGCATGATACATGCTGGCAGAAACGCATTGTTGTCCTGCATAAAACAGCTGTGAATACCGATAGATTCACAGGGTGTAAAAAGATGATTTCATGAGATGGAAAAAAGATATAATCTTGAAACATGTGTGAACATTCACGAGATATTTCAGATTATTCTCGCCAATTCTTAATGCGATAGAATACATGCATGTCTTATACCGAACATTAAGAACGGTGTGGTTATGCTCCTAGGCATAATGTATGGAGAGGATACCTTTGAGAAGGACTTAACTTTTCCAAAAGCTAATGAGTACTGTCTGCATCCTAAAACATGTCCTTTGAAGATCTTGACAGTTGAAACTCGTCTTTTTAAATTAATTTTGACATAATTTTCAATTCCAACCGCGTCATAGAAACTAACTATATGTGAAAATATTATGTTTCTGTCAAAACGGGTTAAAATCCACTGATCCATAAACTAAACCTCATTTGAATGTATTTTGCTGATATGAAAGTGCGTATGTAGGTAAACTATTTTGAGCAATTCGGTCACTGGTAGTTGTCTTTAGCAAGCAATGTGTTTTTTTAAGTTATCGGCTCTCCAAAGGCCCATCAGCTGCACCGGATTCTGTGGTGAGACAAATTGCACTTATTCTGACATCGCTGATTTCCGATACTTGAAAAGGAAATGCCGCAAATCTTTAAGGTTTGGTCTATTTTCGCGGTTAGAGTATATGTATTTCGAAATCTTTTTGATCTGTAAATGGTGACATTATAGTATTGTATTTCATGGACTGTTTTTGTAGAGCAAATGCACTGATTACCGTCTCTTTTCGCACTTAAATGTGTAAAACACGTGAACATTGTTGCACATTTTGGCGCCAACAACAAGTGTATGTTTTATCTGGTGATTCATATTTAAAGGTCGAAACAACTTAATGCATAACTAGATCCGGCGATTTGCAATGCTTTTAATAGCCTATTTTTAAACTTGTTTATTTGCGTTGTCCCGTAATTTAGAGGATTTTTAAAACACTTCTTAGCTTTACTTGGCTTTCTTTATTATGCTGGTACAAAAATTCGAGGAGGGGTACTTTACATTCTTGAGTAGATTATTTTTATTTAGGTTTCTCAAAGTTTAATTTGCTACAAAGAACCATTTTCTTGGCTAAAGAACCATTTTGTGGATCTATAACTCTTAAATCCCTAAATGCCATTTTTGCCACTTTTCACAAATCACGGAACGGACCCTGTCTTGTGTTAAGGGGGAAAATACCCCTAGATCTAACAAGACAAATAACGAACCTCCCTTTTTGGCGGTGATCGTCAGCTTGGTAGTCAATTTCCTCTAGGGACGTAAAGGATAAATGACCCTAAGGAACAAAGAAAAAATTATTTAACCAATAAAATGGTTAATTGTAGAATCTTGCACTTAAAATAATCCTTAACAATAAAACCCTCAAATCTCAGGTTTCAAGAAGTAGATGGCAAGATCGATGCTGAGGACCGGGTAGTGTCCCTTTAAGTATAGCAGCGAATTTGTAACAGAAATGAGCTGTTTCGGGCTTTCTTCTCAATGTGGTTTCGAAAGCGGACGCCTCCTTGTGGATCGGCTTTCCAATTAAGCTCTACTTGGAAATGTGTCTTGTTACGCCACTGGATATATAAATATGAATCTATTGGAATTCTTTTTATTGAAAAAAATCGCTAAATGTACCGTAAGGAGGAAAACGTGGTTAAAATGCACTTTGTAACATCGGAGAGAGTAAGACGGAGATGATTACAAGGTAATTTTGGTAATTTCATCTGCTATACAGAGAAATAGAGAGCACTTGCTTCAGGCGATACCGTATTTCCCCGAAGAATGTGGTTCCTTCCTTTACGTAAAGAGTTTACGCCTTTCAGTTCATATATGCACAGATCCAATGCTCGGCTTATCGACCCATTTCAGGGTTTTCATTTCTGAATCTGGTCACGGAACCAATTTAACTGGCAAATACTCATTTCCCGTAATGTAGCTAAGATTAGGAGTCATGTAAAGAAACACATTTAACGGACAATTTGTGCAAATAAGCAGACGACCTCTCGGAATGGTATAGGGATATCTTATGTTCGAAAAAGTAAATAAGGTGGAATTGATAAACGAATAATATTAGAAAGAAAAAAAGTAAATCTGCAGGTGTTACAGCCTTTTGATAGGTACACCGCCACAATGGCGACATTTTAAAGAGAAATGAATGGACAAACTCCTCGTAAGAAATGGGGTTAACCGCATTACACTTAATGCAATATAACTTGTGGACTGTTAGCAAAATTAATACGTGAAAGTACTCACCTCCTATGGCAAAATCCATATAAGACTACATCGGTGTGGACTAGATATCTTTGACAAAGACTATAGAACAATGTGCTATGCTTGACCGATTAGAAGGTGATAATAGCCATTGTTATGATTAAGGGGACACAAGATAAGTAGGGTTAGATTCACCTTCGTTTTGTATTGTTTCTAAATGTGCGATTTTAAGCTAGCCCTAAGCCTGCTTCGGCATGAGCTTCTGCCTCGCCACTTTGGTGGATTGTCTCAGTTGCTACTATGTCAAAAAAGGAAAACATTTTAGGGCTTGATTTAAATTTAAATGTGACAAATTATGGTATATTTTTTCATACTCTTCCTACTTCTTCAGTTTCAAGCGAAATCGGTGCAGCCCGAGGTAGGTACGAACTTATTGGTGTCAATTGAATAGTTGCGCGTTTCGATTGATTGTAAGGCATTTTTTGCGGTCGATTATTCCCCTGTCGGCTGCATTATCGGTAAAAAAGTATGGTTTACCCAATTATGATTCAATCTTAAAGCATGCACCTTTGCATTCTTGCAGTTAGTGCCATGTCAGTTTTTTGTCGTCTATTTTGGGTCTGCAATCCTCTATTTGTGCCAAACATGGTTTAAAAATCCAACTAAAATTTGTTTTGCCCCATAACCTAATTACGCCCTGCCGCTGCAATCCAATGTAGCTTATGCAAACACAATTTCCTGAGTTATGCAGTCATGTTAGTAGGATAAAAGCTGTAAAACGCCTACTCGCCACTAATCCACAGTAATTACCCAGAAGAACATAAGCATTATGTGGTTTAGTTTTCAATATGCAAGATGTTTTGCTTGCCGTATATTTTTCTGACGGAAATTGCGATTTTACAGGTTACTTATGCCAAAGGTATCAATTTCAACTGCGTCGAGAACTTGTGTGTAATCAGGACATCACTGTCTCAAGGATGTTCTCGGTTTGTGCATCAAATGTTATACCCATGTGGCAAGTTAGATATAAAATAATTAAAAAAAAACACTGTTTAACGCCAAATAAACTGTGTTTTTCGATTAAAATATTGTTTTTCGAGTGATAAACATAGTCTACAACGATGTTCTATATCTACTATTACCAATTTGAAGATGAACACGACAGTATTTTTTCTGTGAATCTAAACCTGGAATATTTCTTAAACTGGTATCGTATTTTCTTGGTTCAACCTAATAAATTCCAGAATTCCGTTTACTTCAGCTCTGACTTTGACGTTGATGGACGAATCTTTTTTTTTATAAGTCAAACGCAACTTTTCTCTCAAAAAGTACCCTAGCTGTTGTTGAGTAAAAAGGACACAACTCTTACTGTTGAGTAAAAGTCTTAGTCATTGTTGGGTAAACCTTAGTTATCATCCAACGCTGACTGTTCCAACACACATTATGTTTTATGCCCTCTATAGTCAGGCTAACGACGACCAGCGTGGGGAATTGCATGGAAACGGTACTTTGGTAAGTGAAGATTAATCATTGCAAAGCAACATCTGATGAAATAAATGAACAGCTCTCAGTAAGTTATCTGATAAAATACTTTCAATGTTTAAAAGGCACCCAACATGATCAATAACGATAACACCACAACTAACAGTAACACTAGCACGTCTTCTACTGCTACATTTTTGTAAAAATTTTATCTTTCCTAAGCATTATCAAAAAATTGCACAAAAATGCAAGGATACGACCTGAACAGAAACACTCCATTCAGGAAAACACATTACACACACAGTACATTAATATAGGAAAAGGTGTTTCAAATCTGACACCAGCAGCAAGCTATACAGATGTAAAGCTTTAAAAGAACACAGTCTTGTAAGGGTCTGCCCTACATGTAGATCCTAGGGTGGATTTGTCTTGCGTAACTGCACATGAGGGCTGCTTTAGAAATATCATTTAAGCATTTTTCTTTGTTTTGGATCCAATATATTATTCCGTTATTTTACTAATTAGCCCACGGTGCATAATTTCAATAATTTCAATATTTTCAACAATTATAATCAAATGAACGGATATCTCAACTAAGGGAACTATGGGCAGAGGTAATGTTCATATGGAATGGTAAGTTCATGAAATAAATCGCAGATACGGTACTCTCATCTATTGTAGAATAGTGCAACGAGTACTTATTTCGGCTTCCAGCGCATTTGATGTTTTATGCCCTCTATAGTCAATCTAACCACAACCAACATATGGAAAAGGTATTTTTTTCTTAATCCTGACAGTAAATTTGTGATGTACGTGCTTAGGGTATGTAATACTCACATTAAGCAGAGATCAAAATCATCAAAAATACTGTAAATCGGAAGCATAGCGAAGCAAGATAATAAAAGGTATAAGCATGTTAACGACACAATGCACTGCTTACTTGGTTAGCTATAGCTATGCTCCCATTTTCAATGAAAAGCTATAAAAGTCTGTCAGCCAATTGCAAAGGTGAATTGATCTTTTGCGCCTAACTTGAATCAAGCATTTGAACAATAATTGTATGTATCTTGCAGTGATGAATAGACAGCCGCGCGTTTGGTTTCTGTCACGGTTAGATGGAGGCAATGCTTTGTTGTGTGGTGCAAAAGGCAGAGATCTGGACCTCCTTCAATCCCCCAGTTCAAAACTGGAAAATTGATTAATTGCGCTGGCAAACGTGAAAGACCATCTCCGTTAAAGCAATAACAGCACATTTTTGAAGAGCACTTCCAATTTTCAAAATTTGAGATTGTTGTACAGTTGCGTTGGTAATTGTCTAGTAAACTATGCTTGCGAATGGTAATGCTCAAAAGTGCGTATTTATCATAAAAAAGAAGCGATTTTGTAATTAGAATCGGGATCCCCGATTGTAATAAGTTTCAGCCAATGATACCACTTGACTTCCAATTCATATTAATAATAATTGTGTTTAGAGACAAATCATTTTTGTACAATGGCCTTTTCACAGTAAAACAGCCTCTCATTTTACACCGGACGGCTTGCTCACTCCAAAGCGTAAAAAGCGTACTTATATCCTCAGTGTTAAGTCTTCCTTTGTTTTTCAGATATGTATTTCTCCTCTCTCTCTGAGTGCAACCTAGTCAGCTTCAAAAAGAGTTTAACCGCTATTCTCTGTACCAATCCTTCATCAAGCATTATCTGACATGCTATTTACGGCTTGATATACCGCAGACATAATATAAATGCGTATGGGTCTCACGCATAGCCTCTGTAGAAAATCAATCATCGAATATGAGCATGTAAAATATTGTTACCGGTAACCAAAACACTAAACATAACTTAAAACAATATATCCATAAAGGGGCATTAATCAATCCCCATTTTCGACCCCATCAAGTCTGATATTAATTCGGTGCTTAAGCCCCCAGGCTTAAGCCGGGCATTTTCAAGTAGTGCCACTTTCTGGAATGAAATCAACCTGGACTGCCACTACCCAATGACAGCGCAGCGAGCGGAGTGTGTAACAGGTGGTGAATAAGCCCTCACCATATAGTGCTTCTGAAAGCTACAGGGCTATGGTCTTTGAAACTGCTATAGGATGGTCCTTTTATTATTATCATATTTTTTAATTTAAACATAGTTCAAAATGATGAAAAACTCAAAGGAATGTATTTTATTTATTTCAGTATTTAAAACCTATTTTAACTGCCGGTGTGGCAAGAGATATAGTCCGCCGGGCTCACAGTCCGGGAACAATGGTGAACAATAGGGCAATCGATTCAGTTGACTCTTTACGCAACTTCAGTTTCACGCTTTATTCCGTTGTCGTCTATGGAGCCCGGACTATGATACCTGCCGGACTATGATTACTTTCACACCGGTTTAACTGCGATCGCAAGCCACTTGTGGCGTGCGCCGCCATTTAATTTGCGGATGGCTGCCCTCGGCTAATATTAATTTCGTGCCTTCTAAATCACCCCTCCCCATGAATATGCCTTTGATCTCATACTAGCAGAAAACATTAATTTCTCACTTAAAAATGCACGACGTGGCTTTTTATTCAATGCAAACACGTTGGCAAATATCATACACATACAGTACAAAATGGGTTAAAATACACGTGGTCATTACCCCTAAACTCCTACCATTTCCGTGAAATCACTATTAATGCTCATTACTTGTCGCTTGCAATATTTTCCTAGTATCTTTATTCAACCCTACCCAATTGCAAAATGTTCCGTGAAGGAGAAAATTCGTTGAACCCTATCGTCCATTAGCGAGATACATCATCAATCAGCAGACGGTGCGGGGACAGGTAAAAGCACATCCTTTGCAAAACGCGCTGATATTAACACACTGCGTGCTGAGATCGGCTTGCATTACGCGAGGTCATCATCTTCATAGAAATTGCAAATATTTTAAAGATTTTCCTTTATTCATAACATCTTTTGGTTATATTTACCGTGGTCATTAGGATCTTGACCTATGATTTCATGATGTTGCATAATAATCCTTCGTTATCACCTGTTTGCATGATACATGCTGGCAGAAACGCATTGTTGTCCTGCATAAAACAGCTGTGAATACCGATAGATTCACAGGGTGTAAAAAGATATTTCATCATATGGAAAAGGATATATCTTAAAACATGCGTGAACATTCACGAGATTTTCAAATTATTCTCGCCAATTCTTAATGCGACAAAATACATGCATGTCTTATACTGAACATTCTCTTTATATAAGCTATAAAAATAGAGTGGCATTATGTGATCTCAAGAACGGTGTAGTCATGCTCCCAGGCATAATGTATTAAGAGGATACCTTGTTTTGAGAAGGACTAAAAGTTTCCAAAAGCTAATGAGTACTGTCTGCGTCCTAAAACATTGCCTTTGAAGATCTTGACAATTTAAACTAGTCTTTCTAAATTAATTTTGACATAATTTTCCATTCCAAACCGCGTCATAGAAACTAACTGTATGTGAAAATATTACGTTTCTGTTTTAAAAAACGGGTTATAATCCGCTGATCCATAATTAATTGCCTCAAAGTGACTGATCTGTAAATAAACTAAACCTCATTTGAATGTATTTTGCTGATATTAAAGTGCGTATGTAGGTAAAAATATTTTGAGCAATTGGGTCACTTGTAGTCGTCTTTGGCAAGCAATGTGTTTTTTAAGTTGTCGACTCTTCAAAAGGCCGTCAGCTAGACCGGATTCTGCGGTGAGACAAATTACACTTATTCCGACATCGCTGATTTCCAATACTTGAAAAGGAAATGCCGCAAATCTTTAAGGTTTGGTCTATTTTCGCGATTAAAGTAAATGTATTTGGAAATCTATTTAGTCTGTAAATGGTGACATTATTGTATTATATTTCATGGACTGTTTTTGTATAGCAAATGCACTGATAACCGTCTCTTTTCGCACTTCGTTAAATGTGTAAAACACGTGAACATTGTTGCATATTTTGGCGCCAACAACAAGTGTATGTTGTATCTGGTGGTTCATATTTAAAGGTCGCAACAACTTAATGCATGACTGGTTGGGGCGATTTGTAATGCTTTTAATAGCCTATTTTTAAACTTGTTTATTTGCGTTGTCCCGTGGTTTAGAAGATTTTTAAAAACTTCTTAGCTTTACTTGGCTTTCTTTATTAAGCTGGTACAAAGTTCGAGGAGGGGTACTTGGCATTCTGAGTAGAATTTTTTATTTAGGTTTCTCAAAGTTTAATTTACTACAAAGAACCATTTTCTTGGCTAAAGAACCATTTTGTGGCTCTATAACTCTTAAATCCCTTAATGCCATTTTCTGCCACTTTTCAAAAATCACGGAGCGGACCCCTGCCTTGTGTTTAGGGGGAAATTTCTCCTAGATCTAACAACACAAATAACACAACCTCCCTTTTTGGCGGTGATCGTCAGGTTGGTAGTCAATTTCATCTAGGGACGTAAGGGATAAATGACCCTAAGGAACAAAGGAAAAGTTATGTAATCAACAAAATGGTTAATTGTAGAATCTTGCACTTAAAGCGGCACTGGCACATTTTCACAAAATATGAAATTTCTTCAATTTGCTCTCAAATGATAGTCTAGGCCAAGAATAGAGATACATTGTATACATAAAAATAACATACTCAAATAACAGATAGGGACGTTAATAAGAGGTTAAAGACATACAGATAATTTGTAGGCTAACTTTTAAGTTTTCCATAACTATAATCAACACATTTGTATATTACATGAATATCATAGACTCGTACGCATCGATATTAAAACCACAAAGGTCACAGACCGGGCAAACAGCTAGGGTATATGCCATGGGAAACATGCATACGGCGTGCTTTTTCTTATGTTAAATGCCATTTCCGTCGTCTGCTGAGTTAATGTCGCCGGCGACATTAATTATAAAACCGTTCTGTTTACCCATAAGGATGCTGATTTGGTCTTAATCATTACGGGTGAGGGCTAATGTATATAAAAGCGTCTCTTTAAAAGAATCCTTAAAGACACTATCAGTGATTTGAAAAATATTTGAAATGTGCAGGAATAGCTTCAAAGTGAAGGATAAGTCTGTAGAATTCTCATAAGTTACCTTTTCCAGCTGTAGAATTGACAGAAAAGGAAGAAAACGACAGTGTTCCAAGATACGATTCTCCATTCAATTACATGTTGTAGTAAGTGTCCGAACGGACAGTAATGACTAAAATCTCCGATTCTGTCCTTATTAGGTTGCTTCTGGTCTTATCATTTGCAGGGTATGTTAGGATACCTGTACTTGTTACATACATGTAAAAATCTGATTTTTGATGATTTTTTCGATTCGCTGATTTAGCAAATCACTGATAGTGTCTTTAACAATAGAAACCCTCAAATCTCAGGTTTCAAGAAGTAGATGGCAAGATCGATGCTGAAGACCTGGTAGTGTCCCTTTAAGTATAGCAGCGAATTTGTAACAGAAATCAACTGTTTTGGGTATTCTTCTCAATGTGGTTTCGAAAGCGGAAGACTCTTTGCGGGTCGGCTTTCCAATTGAGCTCTACTTGGAAATGTGTCTTGTTACGCCACTGGATATATAGATATGAATCTATCAGAATTCATTTTATTGGAAAAAAAATCGCTAAATGTACCGTAAGGGGGAAAACGTGGTTAAACTGCACTTTCTAACATCGAAGAGAGTGAGACGGAGATGATTACAAGGTAATTTTGTTTTTTTTTTTTTTTTTTTTATTGTATACATAAAAATAACATACTCAAATAACAGATAGGGACGTTAATAAGAGGTTAAAGACATACAGATAATTTGTAGGCTAACTTTTAAGTTTTCCATAACTATAATCAACACATTTGTATATTACATGAATATCATAGACTCGTACGCATCGATATTAAAACCACAAAGGTCACAGACCGGGCAAACAGCTAGGGTATATGCCATGGGAAACATGCATACGGCGTGCTTTTTCTTATGTTAAACGCCATTTCCGTCGTCTGCTGAGTTAATGTCGCCGGCGACATTAATTATAAAACCGTTCTGTTTACCCATAAGGATGCTGATTTGGTCTTAATCATTACGGGTGAGGGCTAATGTATATAAAAGCGTTACAACCATTCAAAAATATCAATTTTTTAAAAATCTTGATCGCGCACTATTTTTCAAATGTGCCAGTGTCTCTTTAAAAGAATCCTTAACAATAGAAACCCTCAAATCTCAGGTTTCAAGAAGTAGATGGCAAGATCGATGCTGAAGACCGGGTAGTGTCCCTTTAAGTATAGCAGCGAATTTGTAACAGAAAACAACTGTTTTGGGTATTCTTCTCAATGTGGTTTCGAAAGCGGACGACTCTTTGCGGGTCTGCTTTCCAATTGAGCTCTACTTGGAAATGTGTCTTGTTACGCCACTGGATATATAGATATGAATCTATCAGAATTCATTTTATTGGAAAAAAAAATCGCTAAATGTACCGTAAGGGGGAAAACGTGGTTAAACTGCACTTTCTAACATCGAAGAGAGTGAGACGGAGATGATTACAAGGTAATTTTGGTAATTTCATCTGCTATACAGAGAAATAGAGAGCACTTGCTTCAGGCGATACCGTATTTCCCCGAAGAATGTGGTTCCTTCCTTTACGTAAAGAGTTTATGCCTTTCAGTTCATATATGCACAGATCCATTTCAGGGTTTTCATTTCTGAATCTGTTCACGGAACCAATTTAACTGGCAAATACTCATTTCCCGTAATGTAGCTAAGATTAGGAGTCATGTAAAGAAACACATTTAGCGGACAATTTGTGCAAATAAGGGGACGACCTCTCGGAATGGTATAGGGATATCTTATGTTCGAAAAAGTCAACAATGTGGAATTGATAAACGAATAATATTAGAAATAAAAAATAAACCTGCAGGTATTACAAATGATAGTTGTAGGGTTGGAACAACCTTTTGATAGGTACACCGCCACAATGGCGACATTTTTTAAGAGAAATGAATGGACAAACTCCTCGGAAGAAATAGGGCTAACCATATTACACTTAATTAATGCAATCTAACCTGTGGATTGTTTGAAAATTAATACTTTAAGGTTCTCGCCTCCTATGGCAAAATTCACATAAGACTACGTCGGTGTGGACTAGGCGTCTTTGACAAAGATGGAACAATTTGTTATGCTTGACCGATTAAAAGCTGATAACAGCCATTGTTATGATTAAGGGATACAATAGATAAAAGTTATATTCACCTCCGTTTGCTTTTGCCTTGTATTGTTGCAAAATGTGCGTTTTTACATAACACGTGACGGCCTAAGCCTGGATCGCCATAGGAACGAAGGGTAGGATTTTTTGTCTATCGGAGTATGCATGGATTGTCTCAGTTGTTACTATGTCAAAAAGAAAAAAAAAATAGGGCTTGATTTAGATTTAAATGTGACAAATTATGGGATATTTTTTCATACTCTTCCTACTTCTTCAGTACAAGCGAAAATCGGTGCAGCCCGCGGGGAGGTAGGTACGAACTTATTGGTGTCAATTTAATAGTTGCGAGTTTTGATTGATTGTAAGGCATTTTTTTGCGGTCGATTATTCCCCTGTCGGCTGCATATCGGCAAAAAGTATGGTTTACCCAATTGTTATTCAATCTTAA
This sequence comes from Ophioderma brevispina, assembly GCA_023653785.1. Classification (NCBI taxonomy): domain Eukaryota; kingdom Metazoa; phylum Echinodermata; class Ophiuroidea; order Amphilepidida; family Ophiodermatidae; genus Ophioderma; species Ophioderma brevispina. The sequence goes on along the minus strand of JAMKCH010080424.1, from coordinate 1,647 downwards.
AGCATGTGCCTTTGCGTTCTTGCAGTTAGTGCCATATCAGATTTTTGTCGTCTATTTTGGGTCTGTAATCCTCTATTTGTGCCAAACATGGTTTAAAAATCCAACTAAAATGTGCTTTGCCCCATAACCTAATTACGCCCTGCCACTGCAATCCAATGTAGCTCATGCAAACACAATTTTCTTCGAGTTATGCATTAGTAACGTTAGTAGGATAAAAGCTGTAAAACGCCTACTCGCCACTAATCCACAGTAATTACCCCAGAAGAACATAAGCATTATGTGGTTCAGTTTTCAATATGCAAAATGTTTTGTTTGCGGTATATTTTTCTGACGGAAATTGCGATTTTACAGGTTACTTATGCCAAAGGTATCAATTTCAACTGGGTTGAGAATTTGTGTGTAATCATGACATCATGTACTCTTTCAAGGGTGTTTTCGGTTTGTGCATCCAATGTGCTACGTATGTGGCAAGCTTGATGTAAAATAATTCGAAAAACACTGTTTAACGCCGATAAACTATGTTTTTCGATTAATTTTTATTTTTTTCAAGTGGTAAACATAGTTTACGACGAAGTTCTATGCCTTTTGTTACCAATTTGAAAATGAACAGCAAAGTATTTTTTCTGTAAATCTAAACCTAGAAATATTTCTTAAACTCCCTAATTCCTTTTACTTCAGCTCAGACTTTGACGTTGATGGACGAAACTGTTTTTATTAGCAATCAACCGCCCTTTTCTTTCAAAAAGTACCCTTTGTTGTAAGTAAATAGTTTAAAATGCAGTAGTGCTTTGAGTTTGTTTATTTATTCTTTACCCTGGGTCCATATTCAAAGGAAAACTAAGGTATTCCTCTGTTCTTCCTTGGGTTCATCTTTCAACATGGTCAGAAAATATTGCTGCCTGTGAACATAGATTTTGATGCTAGATTCATCACTCGTCGCGATGAATCTCCCCTATCCATTCACAGTTCTCGGTCACCTGCTTGCAGATGTGTTAGAGACATGCCTCCCACTGTAATAGGGTGGTAGTTATGGCAACCTTTTTAGTTTCAATTTTGGTATTTCTGCTATCTTCCTTTTTACATAGACAATTGAGAGGTTCTCTTCTGAAGGACACCCAATCCTTGGTTCTCCACCATTCTTCCAGTTTTACGCCATTTAGGGACGGCCTCAAAATCTGAAACGTGGGTTGCTTGGCGGTTCATAGTGATGCAACCGTGTTTCATTGTTAAAAACAAAAGCATGAATAAAAAGGTTTTTTTGAGTAAAAGGATCAAAATATTTGTAGTACTCACGAAATATTTCAACTCCTGTCAGGAGTCTTGTTCACTCTGGCTGACACAGCTGAGCAGACCTATTTATAGATGATTGAGTGACGTCATCTTTGTTGATATTAGGTTGCCGTTTTATGATCAGCTGGTCGTAGATGTTGTTTAACTTATACGCCCCCTCATCTTTGTTCATGATGTTATGCCCTCTGCTTTTTATCCATATGGCTTCTTTCAGCCAGCGTGTAGTTTTGTCCGGTTCGTGATCAATGATTTTAGGCTCATCCCACCCAATTACATGGTTATTGTTTTGCAACGATCCTGATGAATATATTCCAAGTGTTAAATAGTAGGGGATCCATAGGTGACATATTTGAGGGA